>PVIU01004870.1:0-121019 GCA_004026605.1 Ondatra zibethicus | reverse complement strand
GAGTCTTTTTGAATGCACTCCTTCCTAGGCCGGGAGGGATGGGGGTGGGCCTTGGACTTCCAACAGGGCAGGGCACCATGCCCTCTTTCAAGGAAGAAGGGGGAGGGAGGAGGGGTGGGGAGGTAGTGGGAGGGGACCGGGAGAAGGGGAAGAAAGGTAAAAATTTTATTTCTTTAATTATATTTTTGAATGGAAAAAATAAAACAAAACAATGTATGGAAAAAAAATAAAAATAAAAATAAAAAAAAGAAAGTTTAACTAAAGCAAGGAAAAGATTTAGGAGAAAAGAATGTTATAAGAAATTAGACATTAAAATTCTAAATAACCCAATTAAAAAATGGTGTACTGAACTAAACAGAGATTTCTCAATAGAAGAATTTCAAATGGCCAAAAGATCCTTAAGGACATGTTCAACTTTCTTAGCTATCAAGGAAATGCAAATCAAAACAACTCTGAGATACCATCTTACACCTGTCAGAATAGCTAAGATCAAAAACACTAATAATAGGTTATGCTGGAGAGAATGTGGAGTAAAGAGAACACTCATCCATTGCCGGTGGGAAGGCAAACTCCTGCAACCACTTTGGAAATCAGTGTGGCAGTTTCTCAGAAAACTAGGAATCAACCTACCTCAGGATCCAGCAATACCATTTTTGGGAATATACCCAAAAGAGGCTCAATCATACTACAAAAGCATTTGTTTAACTATGTTTAAGCAGCATTATTTGTAATAGCCAGAACCTGCAAACAACCTAGATGCCCCTCTACTGAAGAATGGATAAAGAAAGTGTGGTACATCTACACATTAGAATACTACTCAATGGTAAAAAACAATTACATCTTGAATTTGGCATGCAAATGGATAGATTAGAAAACACAATCTTGAGTACACTACCCAGACCCAAAACACCGAACATGGTAGGTACTCACTCATAAGTGGATACTAGCCATAAACAAAGGACATTGAGCCTATAGTTCATGATCCTAGAGAAGCTAAGTAATAAGGTGAACACAAAGAAAAACATATATAGACCCGCCAGGAAATTGGAAACAGAGAAGATGGTCAGACAAAATTTGGGAGCATGGGGGCAGGGGATAGAAGGAAGGATATGAGGAAAGTTGAGGAGTACTTGAGGGAATGGGATAGCCGAGATGGAGGAAGGACAGATATGAGAGCAAGGAAAAAGATATCCTGATTGAGGGAGCCATTATGTGGTTAGCAAGAATCCTGGCTCTAGAAAAATGCCCAGGAAACCACAAGGATGACCCCTGTAAGACCCTAAGCAACAGAGGAGAGGGTGTCTGAACTGGACTTGCCCTGTAGTCAGACTGATGATTATCTTAAATATCACCATAGAAGCTTCGTCCAACAACTGATGGAAACAGAGGCAAAGACCCACATCAGAGCACTGGATGAGCTCCCAAGATCCAGTTGAAGAGTTGAAGGAGTGAGAGTATGAGCAAGGAAGTCAAGACCATGAGGGGTTCATCCACTGAGACAGTCTGCCTGAGCTAATGGTAACTCACCAACTCCAACTGGACTGGGAGTGAATGAACATGGGAACAAACTAGTTATTCTGAATATGGTTGACAGTTGAGGCAGACTGAGGAGCCACTGATAGTGACACTGGGATTTGCCTCTACTGCATGGACTGGCTTTTGGGCAAACTATTCTCTTTGGATGTATACCTTGCCTAACCTAGATGTAAGAGGGAGTGCCTTGGACTTTCCACAGGGCAGGGTGCATTGCCCTCTCTTAGGATTGAGGGGGTCAGGTGGGAGTGTGTGTGGAGGGAGTGGGAAGGGACTGGGAGGAGGGGACGGAGTGGGAATTTGGATTGATATTTTTTTAAAGTAATAAAATAAAGTGAGGGAGAATCAAAATAAAAATAATGTATACAGAAAGTCAAAGTCTTCTAGACACAACAGAGAAATTCCATCCATGAAATCTCAAAAATACAGTTCCCTAAATAAGACTGACATAGTGACCATACAGTTGACATGCCAGTGTACACGGGGAATACCTCACAAGGCCTTATTCCCAGGTAAAATTCAAGTAATCAACAGCTGCTGGGTGACAGAGAATATGTTTTCTCTGGGTGGCCAATCCCAATGGTAGCTCTAAACACATGCACATAGGAACAACTAGAGCGGACTCAGTAGGAAGTGTGTGTGTGCGTGTGTGTGTGTGTGTGTGTGTGTGTGCATGTGTGTGTGCACACTGTAATAATAATCACTAAAGAAGAAAAGGCCTTGAATTTGAGAGGGATTTGGTAGACCATAGGACTGGAGTTATAGAGGGAGGAGAAAGGGGTAGAAATTAAGCAAACACAGTACTAGTGCATGAAATTCTCAAAAACCAATTAAACAGGGAAACAGATATCTAGGAGGAAGTGACAAAGAATTGCAGAGCTTGACCTGAGCATACAAATCCTAAATCTTCCATACTGAGGCCTGCCTCATCAAACCGTATCCACTCTCCACCTGATGGTCTGGTTATATTTGTGAAAAATTAATTTCTTGTCTTCATGAACCATTGACTTCAGTATGAAAACTAAGTTTTCTTATTAGACAAGCTTAGAGCCTGCTTGTCTTCCCACCAATGTTTCCTTCATTGTTCTCAAAAAGCCTTTCTGCCTCCAAGGATGCTTCCTTTCCTAACATCTACTTGGTGTGCTATTGGCAGGTTATTCTTACTTTGTTTGTTGGTTTGTTTTTTGTTTTTCAAGGCAGTTTGTGTGTGTGTTCATGTGGCCTTAGATGTCTAATAAGAATCTAATAAGATAGCTATTCTTGATTATCGATTTGACTGTATCTGGAATTAACTAAAATAAAAAATGGACGGACTGTTGCTTAACTTGAATTAGATTCACTTCTAATCCAGATCTTTGAGGTGGGAAGACACACATTTAATCTGGGCCACGCCTTCTGCTGGAAGCCTATGGAAGGAAAGAAGAAGCTTTTGCTCATTGCCTGCTTGCCCTCACCTTGCTAGTGAGTCCATTCCTTCACTGGTATCATAGTAATCTTTGTGATCCTAGTGTATACTAAAGCCCAGCGGAGACATCTTGCTTTGGTGAGTGAACAACGACTTTCCATTCACAGACATTGTTGGATTAACTGAACCAAAGCCTGTAAGCCATTCTAATAAATACCCTTTCTATATAAAAAAAAAAAAGAAAACTAAGTTTTCTTCAAAACATCAAAACAATAAAAAAAGATTGTTGAATTTTACTTATGAACAGCCTTGCAACAAATCTTTTTCAATACCTTTGTACAAATAGGATACACAAGTACTGGATTATACAATGCAGCTGTTTCTGAAAAGCAAAGCAAAATAAAATATAACATACAGAAAACAAAATATCCTGTCAACTTTTTTTTCCACAAAGGCTGTATCATTTTGCATCCAACCAGGAATGAATGGGATTTTCCCTGGCTCTCCGTAGAGACCAGCGTTTGATCTTTCAGTTGTCTCAGTCAGTTTGCTGTACTATAATGAAGTATCACAGTCTAGGTCATTTCTAACAAAGAGAAATTAATTTCTTACAACTTAGGAGCCTGGAGAATCCAAGATTAAGGCATCAACACTAGTGTCTAGGGAGGGTTGTTCACTGCTATAAGAGACAGGGATCAAAACGGTGGTGACTCTGTGTTTTCGTTTGGTTGGAGACCAAGTGGACAAGGGCCTAGTGCTCTGAAGTCTCATTAAGGCCCAGTAGCAACCACCACCAGTGTGGTGCCTACACTAATTTCTCCTAACAACTTCTTGTTTTGAATAGCCCTGACTTCTGCTTTAGTTTTTGTTGCTCTTCTTCTACCTAGCTTGGCCTTATTGTTCTTTCTTTTCTAGTTCCCTAAATTGAAAATTGATGATTCTGGATCCTTTTCTTTTACAGGACACACATTCAGTGCTGTGAACGTCCCCCTATACCCTGCCTTTGCTTCATTCCACAATTATGATAAGTTGTGTTTCTATCCTATTTTATCTAAAATGGTATTTATTCCTTAATCTGTGTATTATTTAGATGCGCTCTGTTTAATCTCAGCAAGTTTGGGAAACAACTTGGGTTTAGTTTCCTGTTATCGATTTCTGGTTGATTTTCATGTTCTAAAAGAAACCGTGTACATTTTTATTATTTAAAGCTCATGCGGATATGTTTAATGCTTGATATGTCATCCATTTTCATGAATGTCCGTTGGGAGCTGGCAAAGCTATTTAGTTGTCGTTGGGTGAATTAGCTTGTAGATGTCAGTTACATCTGCTTGATTAAAGGTATTGCCAAGTACAAAAAAAAAGATTGCTGAATTGTGTGTGTGTATGTGTGTGTGTTTCCAACTTTGTTTTTATAAAGCACATGTACTTAAAGAGAAAAAAAAGGGTGGGTAAGGGAAAGAATACATTTGGAGTAAATAAATAGCTTTTCTTCTCATGAAAGAGGCCATCATTTGTCACCCAGAAGGCATGTATTGAATAAGGCTGTTAAGGCAAGTGTGATCATTAATGCACTGCGCATGAAATTTTATTAAAAAGTACAATGTTCTGTGATTTCACAAGTTTATAATGACATTATATGCTTTGACATTCTATCATTTTGCTATTCAATAGCAGAAAGTAGTGAAAGGCCATGAGGTAATACTTAACAAAATTCAACAGAAAACTCATTGCTAAATACTTAGTAACACCATTCTACTTTTCACAGAGATAGAAAACAGCAGGAAAATATATGTTTGTAACAATTAGAATTTTCTAATAAATAGCATATAACTAAATTAATTACAGATTTGACATTCCAGAATATAGGTACAGTCATAGAGCTTAAGTTTTATCCCCAGCTGTGGTACTTAAAATACACATCTCAGCCTCAAAATTTCAATAGAGAATGCCAAACAGTATAAAATAATGGGTCTGTGGAAAAAAATTCTAGAATAATTTACCTCTCCATACTCTTAACGCACTTTTATTAACAATATTAACGAAGGTTTTTGTTGAGAATTCTATACTGCTCATGTGAAAATCTGGAAGTAGTGCCTGGAAGATAACAAAAAATTTCTGGAATGTGTGATAATTTAATTTGTATCTTGCAAACTAAAGAAAGGCTCTGTTTAGGATGATGAGATGTAGCAATCAATGAATTTATCCTTAAATTTCAAATTCAGCAAGCCACTTATCTACTACTATGTTTAGAACATAATTGTCTTTGAAGGTGCTGTAAAGACCAGAGCTAGGTAGGAATTTGAGTTCTGAATTATTTTTGGCACTGCTTCAAGCCAGGAAGCCTCCATAAATTAATAATTATGGCAATATTATCAAATGTAATAAAGGTGAGGCCCAATTACACATTTAACTATCTTAGTGCAGGAACAAGCTACTCATCATAGTGGACTAAACATCCATTTGTTTGCTTTCATTTGCACAGTCTGGACATCCAGACAGGGAGCAGCTGGACACTTCGCTTCTCATTCACATGGCATCAGGTGGTACGGCTGGGGCTAGATTCTCCACTTCTGAGGCTGCTGACTCACACTTGATGCCTCTGTGCTCAGTATCCTTTCTCCCCATGATATTTTATCATTCAGAATTACTCAAAACTGGCCTATGGAACCAGTCTCCTGATGAGGACTCTGGGAATAATTTTCTCTCTCTATGTCCCACCATCTGAGAGCTTGGATCTGCCCTTCCTTTGCTATGAGAAATGAACTATGATCATAATGAAATAAACTATTCTTTCTGGTTCCTGATGGGAGAAGGTGAGAGGACAAATATACTTTTTGAATTTTGTGTTATTTCTAGTCTTTTCAGCCTTAACTATAGAATGATTTTAGAACTGGGTGAGTTTTCAGTTTGTAAAATTTTAACACACCTTATACCTTATTATATACAAGTTATATCTATGTGTCTTTCTTTGCAAGATAGACCCTATACAACCTTGGATCAAAACCTGTGACACTTCCTTAAGATAAGTACATGTGATTTTTTTCCCTTTGCAAGGGTTAAAATAGGGTGTTTTTAAAGTCCTCTAAGATGCTCTCCTCTGGTGGAGGGATTCTAAGAATATCCTTATAAGATTCTTGGAAGCCCTAATAGGTCTGTTCTTAACTTTCCCCAGTTCTTATCACCAGGTCTTCGAGACATTCTATTAAGAAACTTCCTCTGAAGCCTGGCATTCCTCTTACCACACTGGATTTGATTCTTACTCGAAAGCTCTTCCTGCCTAGAGAATCCTTACTGAGAGGTGTTGAAGATGAAAAGTGGTTTTATTTCTGAAACCAGCAAGGCAGCACTCATATTTTCTACAAATTCTACTTACAAACTGAATTCTTCTTTCTTTAGCGACTTCTCCTTGCTATTTTAGCATTGGTCTCTAAAATAAGAAAATTTAAACCTTCTAAATGTTACTTTTAAGCCTCCAAAACTTCTAATAAAAATGACTTCTAAGAAGAATATCTACTATACTGTTTCCCATATTACGCTGGATACCTTTCTTTTCTTTCCCGATGTATCTTTCATTACATGCCATGTGTAACATTTAGTCAATTTCTAGTAATATCATTTTCTTGTAAATTTTTTCAGGTAAAGAATCATGGAAATATTATTGGCTTCAGTTTTGACTGACATAAAATTCAAAGCCATGTAAACTGTTTTAGTTATTATTTATAGAAACAGGCTTATTCAAGATACCAAATCCTGGTTCATTAGTTGCATTAAAAACAAACTCTTTTCCCATTTGTTTAGCTTAAATCAGACACTTTCCTGTACCTATAACTTTATGGCTTAAGAATAAAAGGTGGAGGGAGGCCCATATTTTTTATGTCTGAAAAGCAAATTATTACCCTGTCTTTCCCCATGATGCCAAAATCATTGAAAAACAATAAATTTACAAGATATTGTAATTTCACAACTATTTCCTAGAGAGTTTAACCTCCCTTGATAACCCTGGCTGAGGGTTAATACACATTCTTGTATCTTAATCTTAATCAATATTAATTCTTAGAACACACATTGAGCAGTATACTTTTCTGTATATTTAAACATATGTAGAAAATATATAAAACATAGCATATATTTATATAGAAATATATAAATGTAAATGCAAATTTATATATTTATTCATATAAATAAATGTATGTTAAAATATAATGTTAGATGATGGTTAGACAGAAAAACAGATAGGTAGATAGATGCATACATACATACATACTTAAATAATAAATATATGTTTCAAAATAGCTGTGAAAGGTTAAGAGGCCACAACAGAGTTCCAAATTTTACAAAAGTTCTGAAAAATGGAGCAGTTGATAGAAATCAAATGGTCTGAATTGATAAGTTACAAACCAAATTGAGCTACCGAAAAGGTGAGTGAGCAGGAAAATAGCTGTCGGAAATTATTTCAGGATTTGTCAACAGTGAGGATAAGCCAACATGCAACCTCAGGGAAAGAAGGGAATTTTCTGCCTGTTTGTCCCTTGATGCAGTCAGGCACCGTTCAAATGACAGGTCAGTAGGGACTTTCTTGTTACATTACTCGTGCCCGTATTCTTACAGGGATCATGCTAGGGCTCAGTCCCTTTATTTTGGACTGGTGTGTCCAGTAAGTTCCTGGGCCTACTTTCACTGATATAATTGTCATATGTTTTTGTCCTCTCTATTCCTAGTTCACCATAATACATTTATAGGTACCACCTTTGTACTCTTAGGAATAAGTCATGTGTCAGCCTATACTGGAGAGACAGTACTGTCCACTCCAGTATATGATCATCCTCCATTTTGAAAATAGAGACCATAGTTGCCCATGTCTCTTAGACAATCACAACAGCAGCAACAATAATAACAAGAACATGGTTTTTCACAATATGGAGTGACAGAAAGGGCACAGCTGAATCTCAGCAGTTGATTTCTACTGGGCATCTCAATCTCTGATACAAATAATATCAGTTGCTGTGATTAACAGGAAGGAGTCACTTAGAGGAGAATTTTAGCTAATGTCTCCTTTGTCTTGGTATATATTATTTTTCTGTCCTTCCATATTAGCTCCTCCCACCACCGTTTTAACACATGATTTCAGCTTCTCACAACAGGTTTAAACATAATCCAGCTGGTAATATGCTTTGTATACTTTGGGACAAGTTGCTCGAGAACAAGTGTTCCAAGAGATTCAGGCAGAACCTGTGGCATTACTTAGTTATAATAATTCTCATACTGAATAAAAGTAGTTAATAAATTTTCTAAAATATAATTCAATCGTATGAAAATCCAAAATATCAATAGAAGGCTAGCATGTGTTTTTAATAAACAATTCACTGTAATTAAAGGCTGTAAACTAGTAAAAGTTTAGGAATAGTAAAAGCTGATTAAATTTAAATCTACTAACCCAAGATGTGACTTATTTAATATGATACAAAGTTAAGTACAAGTTTATTTTTAATTACTTATTGGATTATTAACTAGAATTATTTCAACCCACTAGTAATGATTATCCTTGATTATAGTTGTAACTAGATTTAAATCACTATGGAACCAAAATCCATGGACATGTTTGTATCTATATGAGGTTAAAGGAAGTGGAAAGGACCGCCGTAAATATTAGTGGTACCATTCCATAGATTGGAGATTCTGACTTAATCAAAAAAAGATTGTGAGCTATCAGAATCATTTATCCCTCACTTCCAAGCCATTTCGGATTGCATCCACTGGATTTGTGAACCAATTGTTTCTGTGCCATATCCTGTTGCAGCACTGAGAAAAATAATAGCATGTCTTCTGTCTGTAGCTTGCTTATTATATAATACAAAAGAGGAGAAGCATTTACCTTTAAAAAATGGAACATTCCTGATGAAAATATATACTTTAAAAAGAATGTCCTTAGGAAATCTTAACCTCATTTATCCATTGGAGTCAATGGGAATTCCAGCAAGAATAGATCCAACGTCTTTGAAACCTGAATTAGTACACAGTTCTGTATGAATTCCAGCTACAAGACCAGAGGTCACTTCACTTAAGAATCTTATTCTTCAGTGAATTGGTTTAAGAATAAAGTTCAGAAGCAACTTCCCTTACAAAGGCAAAGAATTAATGGTCACCGATTTCTTATTTGCAAAGACTTATCTCCTGGGAGGAGAACAGGACCCTGAACAAGTGCTAATGGATCTATAGCCTCCAGGCAAGGTTGGCCTTTCAGTGGTTTAGAGATTTTGTGTGCTAAGATTTCCTCAGCACTTTAAAAATGAATCCGTCCTCTGAATCTAAGTAGTTTCTCAAAAATGTGAAATTCTTTTACTAAACACTACAGAACTTTTTGTCAAGAGACAGAATACCATGTTTTTTTTGTTGTTGTTGTTGTTTTACTTTCCCTATTGCAATGAGGAAAATTTGATATTATTTATTTTCTAATAACAGCAGTTTACTGGGAATGAAAGGTTGGGTTAGTTTCTACAGGTTTCGCAATGGAACCTTGAACTTAGAGTCCTGTAAATTCAGTGTCTTAAAAATAAGATAGATATAATATTGTTGCAAGTACAAGGAATGAAACAAAAACCAAAATTAACAACACTCATAAAATTATTAAGAAAAATAATTAATAATTATTATTAATAATAATAAATTTCCAATAAATAATAATAAATTTTTGTTTGATCTTTTTTGGTATATACTTAGCCTAAAAAAATGACTTAGGATTACTAACCTCTGAACCAATGCTTAGTATTTTGAAGTTTCTTTCTCTCCCCCTTTTTCATCTTCCAATGAAATTAGATAGTTTTTCTGCTAAATTATTGAAATCAATACTATTTATACCACTTACAGAATACTTGCTAATGTAGCTGTCTATAGTAAATGCTTTGTAAACATGGTTTACATGTGCCAAAATGTGTAAGTACATTTCTAAAAGAAAAAAGAAGCTTTCAAAACCGTTAACTCAGCCATTAAACAAGAAACAGTAAGAAAAACAGCTTGTACTATGTTTTGTGCAGGGATCAAGTGGATAAAAGAATCCTAGAAAGTTCATAAGGAAAGTCCATTCAGAATTCAAGTTTGTTAAATTAGGGGGAAATTCAGGATCATAGGACCAGAAAGAAAACTAAGTGTTTAAAAGTGTGCACTGATTTTCAAGAAGCAGTACTGGACAGTTCACAACCACTTGTGACTCTCTATCCAACGAATCTGATTCCCTCTTGTGTACTTTAAGGGATCATGAACTCTGCTTTTTGCAATAGACCCACATGAAAATAACTTATTCTTGAAGGTAGTGTAGAAAAGAAATGTGAGCTTTCAGCTATAAAGGTGTTGGTTCCTTACCTCATATCTAGGATAAAAGTAGTTGCAAGAAACATTTAAAATCTGAGAGTCTTGAAGAATGGGATATTTAGTATTTTGATATTATGATGATCTATATGGTCATGTCTTGAGATCACAGATGAAAGCACTTAAGAAACTACGAATCATAAACTCCATACCAAGATTCTCATGAAAAAAAAATGAAATACTGAAATTAATATACTCTTAAATATTTGCATGTGATCCTCTTTTCCAATCACTTACTATGGTTATATGTGCTGTAAATTATCAACACAAAGATTAACTTTTATTCCAAGAAAAATAAAATGCAATTTCTTTTGACCCCAAACCAAGTGGCTATAGTTTTTGGGTTTGAAACCAGGTGCTCATGTTCTCACACCACTCTTGCCCACATAGTAATATCCATGCCATCAGAGGGTAGTTCATTAAATGTATTTGTAAATTTATATATGTAAAGGTATTTCAATTTTGGTTACCAAACATCATAATTCTATAAGAATTGCACATCTGCTTGATGGACCATGTGCTAGATATGATAAAATATTTAAGTGAAAGGCATCTTTATTATAATGGAAAATAGAGTCAAAATGTCTTCATGATTATCATAAAACTAAGTAAACCTTCAGTGTGTAACTATAGTGAATATCAATACAAGAATGCAAAACTATAGATTCTTCAATTGAGAGACATTGGCCTTGGATTAACTGGCACAGTGTAGTGTTCTAGGTTATTTGTCTCACAGAAGAGGAACTGTACAAGTGACATAGAAGGAAACTTTGGGACAATTTATTGGAATCAAGAAAAGTGATGGTGCCCTGAATAAACAATTTGAGCCAGAAATCTTGACATCTTCAAGAGGAGAGCAGAAAGAGAAGGCAATGGAAAAGTTATTCTTTCATAGTTAGTAGTCATTGTGTTGGCAGGCTCAACAATAAAGTCTGCATGCTACTGCCTCATGTAGTAGAGGGGGAGGATATTTGTATAAATCAATCTCCATAAAAGCAGTTATTTCTCTTACTTCCTTTCTTGCTCTCATGTCTCTTATTTCATTATTTTGCTTAAATATGATCTATAGATTGTAAAAATCAGATTTCTTCTTCAATATAATGCTGCAGGGACCTTGTCTTAAAAGAGGTACCTGTCTTAATCAGGACATGTGAAGAACCCAATGCTCACCTCAAAAGAGGTTGTAACCACAGACCATACTATCTCTATAGCATATTAATGATAACCTCCTACTATAGTATTTGTACATAGTGTTATCACTCACCAGCTAATGTCCATATATTTCAAATGTGACCTTCCTGCTTGTTTCAAATCTTCTACTAATAAACAAGAAATTATAAATTTAGTTACTAACCTAGAAGTAATTATATTTACATTGTCTAATCTTTAGAATATTTGGTTAGGAAACAACACTTTAAAATTGCATTAATTTTTCTAATTGAAGTATTATTTATAAATAAAAGTATTCCTTTGGTAGTTCTTCCCATTCATATACTGAAACATTAGTAAAATGAATCCCATCCTTGATATACTTTTATGTTAATAAACAATATCTTATATTGACATTTGAAAAACCCAAGCATTCAACATTTTTCTCATAATTTTTGTATGTAAATATAATCCCTATTAATCTCAGAGAAAATGTAACTCGAATACAGTGTTTAAGAATTTTTCAAAATTGAAAAATACCAAACTATTGAAATTATTTTTATTATTTTTTTTAAAAAATCAAATCTTTCTGTTATTTAGGAATAGTGTCAAGATCCCAGAATTTCACATGCAAGTTCTTTTAGGAGTTTTAATTTTCTGAATTTGATATTCAGCATAGGAAAGATAACATTTAGAAATATCATCCCAAAGAAACAGCTACTGGGAATTTACGACATGGGGGTCAGTAATTATTATAAATTAACTTTGCTTTTTATTATCTTATATTTATTTTTATTTGATGAGTATAAGTGTTTTGCCTCCATGTATTACTGTGTACTATGTGTGTTCCTGGTATCAATAAAGGTCAGAAAAGACTGTACAATGCCCTGGAACTCTAGCTATGGAGGACTGTGAGCCACCAAATATATGGATATTGGGAATTATATCTAAGTTCTCTGAAAAAACATCAAGTGATATTAACTATTGAGCAACTTCTCTACTCACAAAGATTTAAAATTTTAAAAATAAAAATTTTTGTGAGCAAATAGCATACTGATTATATGAGAAAAATATGTATAATAACTATAATTATAATTTTCTAATTACCTAGTAGTACTTTTCAGTAAATAATATAAACTGAATTAGAAAATTCATTTCTATTTAAGCAAATGAGTCAAAATTTTAGCATATTTATAACTTTTATGAAAGCATATAATTCATAAATTTTTAAATGATTATTGAAAATAAATTTTTTCTCTCATACAATACATACAGATCACAGTTCCCCTCCCTTCACTCCTCCAAGTGCTCCCCATATCTCCTCTCCCCCAGACCCATTCATTTCCTCTTCAGAAAAGAACAGTCCTCTAAGAGACCATAGCCAACTAATACAAAACATGATACATTAATTTAATCAAATAGCAAGTAGAAAAAGACAAGATCTCCTAAGTAAAATGGTAGCATTGGGACCATGGGAAAGGGTTGAAGGGGAGAGTGGAGGAAGGGAGGAGAGGAAAGAAAAATGTATAGCTCAATAAAATAAAAAAAAAGAAAAAAGCCCCCATATCAAGTCTGCAAAAGGCAATTCAATAGAAGGAAAAGAGTCCCAAGAGCAGGCAAAGAGTAGGATATATACCTACTTCCATTGTTACAAGTTGCACAAAAACAAGCTCACAGTCATAAAAAGTACTTGATGTAGACCAATGCAGGCCCCATGTTTGCCACTTTAGTCACTGCAAGCCCTGTTTAGTTGACTAAGTGGACCATGTTATCCTGGGGTCCTCTATTCCCTCTGACTTCCATACTCTTTCATCTTCTACAGGGTGTCCTAATCTTGGAGAGGAAATACCAGATGGAGACCTCTATATCAGACTCTGAAAAATGTCTGGTTGTGGGTCTCTGCTTCATTATGTTTCCATCTACTGCTGCAGGAAGCCCCTCTGGGGATGACTGCACAAGGCACTGCTCTATAAGTACAGCAGAGTATCATAAGAGATCACTCTGTTGATTTTTTTTTTAATACCTGTCCTATTTGCTTCTACCCTAGGTATTCTCTAGGCTGTTCCTGGTTCTTGATGCAATGTACAGTTTTGGCTCCCTTTCATTCTAGGGCCTCCATTCAAGCCAAACATTTGTTGGCCACTCCCACAAATTCTGTGCTTCCCTTGCCCCAGCACACCCTGCATGAAGAACAGATTGCAGGTCCAGGGTTTTATTTCCCTTTCCATATATCCCTGTATGAACCATACATCTCATCCTGTCATCCCACAGAGATTCATGAATCATTATGGAAGTAGTTTTCATTTCTTTTATGCAGATAGATTTTCATCAACAAAAGTAATGCAGAAAAATAATTTTGATTTCTTTTAGATGATCCAGAATATTTTGTCAATTACATAACCGTAGCTTGCATCTGTAAACAAAAAAGCTAATTTTAAACAATTAATATTCAGAAGACAAAATTGGATAAAGGAGAATACAGATACTTGTTTGTGAATGCTCACAAAGAAAGAAAAACCAACAATGGGTTGGCTATAGTCCAATGTGGAATCAACAATGTAAAAGTTAATTATCTACCCTCTGTAAGAAAAAGAGAACAAAAAAAGCACAATGCCCATGTTAAAACCGCACTCCCCCATACACTAATTACAGAGAAGAGCTTTTGTACATTATTTACACAAAGAATTGCTTCCTAAAGTGATTTATATTTTCCGTAGGTCTCCCTATACTTCTTTATCATGACAGTTTCTATAGGTGTGGTATGAAGACGGGCAGGTCTCAAACAAACAAATTCATTTATGACAAAGCATTCTTAAAATCATTATTTTAATTGTATTTCTACTGAAGTATGTCAATGTATGAAAATGTGTCAGGAAATGCATATTCTTACAAACAGGGAGCCAGATCTATGCAGGATTTTTCAACTGCCATTTACCTATTGCCTTCCAGTGGTACCCACTGAAAATTACAAGTAACCGTTCCCTACAAATGTAACAAATTCTTGTTCTATTATTTCAGCTTAAAAGACTTAAGTAGTACAAAAAGAACCAATAATGGTTTCAGACTAATAGATAGCAAATGTGGAGATGGTGATGATGATGCTGATAGAAATGCTGATGTTGTACTCTAGCAAACCCATCTAGCAATGCACATGCACATTCCCCACCACACACACACACACACACACACACACACACACGCACACATACACACACACCTATTACACACACATACACATATACACACACATACACACACACATACACACACAAAAAATAACACATATGAAAAACCTGCCCAGCTTCCATAACAAAAGAGTTATAATAAAGGAGATAACAACAGGGTTTCTAAAATCCAAATTTTTTTCAACATTTGGAAACATTAGTTTAAAGAAGAAGAAAAATCAAGTGAAAATTCCATGTTAAGCGTCGATTGAGTCTTTATTGTAGGCTACTGAGATGGCTTAGCCAACCAACACATTTTTTCCAAGTATGTAGCAACATATGTCAAATTAAAGATCCCAAATGATGAAGGAAGGAACTGACTTTAGAAAGCTGTCCTCTGATCTCTGCATGCATCCAATGACACGTGTTAGGACATACATGCTGTTGCAATGAGGGACTCGGGATGTGTTCCCGGCGCCGGGCCCCTTGTTCTGTCCCACCCGGCTCCCTGTGCATACCCGAAATAATTACACGGAAACTGTATTCATTGAAATACTGCCTGGCTCATTAAGTCTAGCCTCTTATTGGCTAACTCTCACATATTTGTTTAACCCATTTCTAATAATCTGTAAGTTGCCACTAGTCGTGGCTTACCCGGAAAGATTCAGCGTGTGTGACCTGGCGGGCTTCATGGCAGGTGGCTCTCTCTGGCTCTGTCCCCTTCCCAGCATTCTCTTCTCTTTATCCTGTCTATCTAAGTCCTGCCCTATCAGAAGGCCAAGGCAGATTCTTTATTAACCAATAAAAGTAACCCAAATACAGAAGGACCCTCCTACACCAACATGCAAAAAATGAATGTAAACTATTATAAATAGAAAACTGCACTTTGATGTTTAAATATCCTAAACAGTCAATGTAGGCTGACTAGGCAACTATAAAGTGGGACCATTCATATATTGCCTTCAAAGGCAGACCTTTGATTTTCATTTTTCTGAAGTTCCCAAAGTCCAAGAACCAAAGTCTGGTGGATTATTCTTTAATGAGTGTCTTCTTGAACTGCAGTCACCCTCTTTGAGTTCTGTCTTCATGTAAACAAAAGTATGGCAGCACAACTTTCCTCTTTATCTAAGCACATTAGTCCCATTGTGAGATCTTTCATTTCTTAATTTCATCGAAAGTGTCTCCATCTAAAAGACATCAAACATGATACATGATAAAGTTGGGGCTGTAGTGATTGAATTCTGCAAGACACAATACCTTTATATACCATAAACATGGTAATAACAAAGAAACGAGTAGCGTACAGATTGTAAAAAAAAAAAAAACTGGAGATGTTTGATCAACTTTTTACTCTTCTTAGAGTCCTTTACAGTCCTCAAATTTTCATAATGTATGCAGAAATTGAGGTTTCAATTATGGTATATTAGACAATAAATAAGCCTACATTCTGTGTTTTGTAGCGTTTGGTCCGCTTAATAATAGCAATGAGTTAAGGAAAGATTAAAGAGAAGGAACTTATAAACATGAAGGAAAGTATCCCATTGCACTGCATCATTCTGCTGTCTGTTGTATCTTTAGGTTTTATTTTTATTTTTGTAGATTTTAAAATTGATATTATATGCATGAGTGTTTTGCCTGCATATGTGTATATGTAGTACATGAATACATGGGGCTCACTGAAGTCAGATTAGGGTACCAGATCTCTAGATCTAGGAGTTACAGATGGGCTGTAAGTCAACATGTAGATGTTATGGAGTGACGCTTCCTCATCTAAAAGAGACATAAATTCTGTTAACCTTTAGGCTATCTCTGAAGCACCCAGCATTTACATCTTTTAGATGAAAACAAAAAAAGGACAAGTGTCCCTTATTACTTTCCTTCTGTAAGTGGTGACATGATGCTTATGTTAGAATTACTTAAGGATTACTGCATCTCAGGACTAAAGGAAAATTCTGCATCGAATTGTAAGATGAGAGAGAGAAAAAGAATAGAATGTGTGGAAAAACTACTGGTCTAAGAAATAAGTAGATAAAAGTTCCAGTTGGGGAAAAAACTTTCTCAATAATTGAAAATTGAAGTTAGATGATTGAATTAGAAAGAGACCAAGATAAGTCATAAAATAGATGTCTAATTGTGAATAATGAAGATATGAATGCATATTAGATAATGAGCAGCTAATTTTAGTAGTTGCATAAGGGATTACTAAGAGAAATTAGCATTAATATACACTACAAAGTACATTCTTAATGTCATTATAACAAAGACTACATTAAAGATAAAATTCACTTACACTTATGATAAAATATCAGAATATTGCCAATTTTAAGATAATATAGTTAAGTGGATTTATGCCTACAATTGTTTTAATGTCTAGTACCTGAATTTTCAATGCTTATTTAAAAGCCAGTCTATGATAACCTACATGTTATCATTTGATGTCAAAATAGCTTAGTAATTTCTTGTGAATTATTTAATAAGTTATGTGAAAATGAATGCAATTGTGGCTATTAACCTAACTACTAAACCTGGAGGATGTTTTAAAAGAAAAGTTTTCTTTTCTTATTAATATTTTAAAAAATATAATGTCATCTGACTAATAAGTAGTAGTTTACTGGTTGCATATGGTGTCCTGTTAAACAAAATATTTAAATGCACTCTGGCTCCTTTAGCTTTATATTCTCTAAAGACAGTCCATATATTTTCCAATTCTTTATTCATAATTAGGTGACACACAAATATTATAAGCAGAGAATATATATTTCTGTGACCTTATGTCACAAAATAAAAATAACTCCAAAGTTTAGTATAACAATAATCAACTTTATACTCAAAATGTCATATTTCCAGCAGAGCATGAATACATAATATTTAGGTGAATAAGTTTTATTTTAATACATTCACCATAATACATAGTTACTGCTTTTGATTTTTACAAAAATCATATATTCCTATTTTTTATAAAGTTTGTCTTCTGAAATACTGAAATATGAGAAGCTGATTAACACTTAAGGACTGGGGTATAAGTTTATTTTCATAGAAATTAATTGTTGATAGAAAAAAAGTTTGATGAGTTCGTTATCTCAGAATTCAAAGCAAACATTTGACAATTACTGAAACATATTACATTTCAAGAAAATGTTAAAAGGAAACTTATTTATATACAAAAATATTTTCCCTTGAATTAAAATAAAACATTGAAAAAGTTACAAAATAATTACTTATTATTCTGAAATGTATTCACATTCTTTCTCAGGTGAAACAAAGCACCTCTGTGAGTAGAACATATTATTCTTTTTAGTGCTAGAGATAAACAAAGACTTAAAGTGGTTGAGTGGTCTATTCTATATATATCAAATTGGCACCAGCAAATTATAAATATGTTCCGACTAAGTCTATTAGCTGTTGTAGCATGCATGGAAAACTGAAGATGTTATAAACAAATCAATGAAAATTAAAGAGCCAATGCAGGCATAAAATTATTTTTATGGGTCACATTATGTTTTCACTGTGCATTAATTTCTTACTTCTGTGTAAATTTAAGGTGGCAATTGTGTTTGATGAAAACTATTTAGACTACATTGATAAATTTATATACAAAAGCCTTAGCATAAAACAGAAGATAAGTAAATGTTGCTACATTCTTAAATAATTACTGGTGGAATCAAACAAAGCAGAAATCATGAGTATCAGAGTCATGACCCATTGACTCACTGGGGCATACTATGGTTGTACCACTTTACAGACTTGAAACATCCCTTTGGCCAAGTAACATCATCCTCTATGAACCATCACTTTAGTGATTTATCCATGTTACTGCTGACACTGTAATAAATGAACCTGCTCTTTTGGTGGTCATCTGATGCACAGCACATGTATCATGTGTAGAATGCATGAAAATTGATAATGCTAGAAGTTATATTGCTGGCTTATGTACTTTGTTTATATTTTATGAATATTTAAATATGTTCACTTTATTCCTATAAAAATTATATCATTCTGAAATGCTAGTATCCACATATACATTATATTTACTGAGACTTTTGTTTTCATCAACAGACTATGATAAATGATTGGTAAATATCACCTAAATTTGCGTATGCATGTTTTGGTCATAACAAATTACCTTTGGTGGTTTGAATATGAATGGTATTCATAGACAAATTGTTCTCAACCTCCCTAATGTTTCTCATGTAGTGGCGAACACCCAACCATAATACAATTTTCATTGCTACTTCATAACTAATACTGCTTCTGTAAGGAATTTTCTGAGAAACTGCCAAATTGATTTCCAAAGTTTCTTTAAAAGTTTTGGTCTTCTACCATGAATTAAACCATATTCCACATCTTTGCAAGCATGATCTTTCACTTGGTATTTCTGTGTGTTTGTTTAGTTGGTTGGTTGTTTGGTTGGTCTTTGTTTGCGTGGTTTTTCCTTTTTTATTTATCTCAGTCACGCTGACAAGTGCAAGAAGATGGCATCTCAGACTCATTTTGGGTCAGGAACCATGCAGCCTAGTCTCAGATCAACAAACCTGTCCAATGGGTTTCCTCAGGGCAATGCACCTGTGGAAATGGACTCTCGTTTGGCAGGAACCAGTAGTTCACAGAACGATGCAGAAATTTGCAAAATTTGTGCAGTTTGCAGGCTCTTTTTCCTCTCATTACATTGTTGATTCTTTGGGTGGTTTTTAATTTTACTTTGTTAATCACACATGAAACATCTATAATTTTTTATTGAGATTCTATTCTTTCTCAAACGTTTTCCCCTTAAAATCAGCAGAGGCCTAATGCTTCTCAAATATCTTATCTGGGATTACTAACTACAACTCCTTAATTCTGGGGATCTTTCTGTCTCAATAGAGAGAGTTAGGCATGCATGAGAAAAGAACACTTGGAAAATTAACCATGTCTCACAGTTCTGGAGTAGAGAATAAGGCATGCATACACAGAATATGGGAAAAACCTCCAGAATACACATAGTCCCAACTACTGAGAATAGGTCTCCTGGACAGCAAGCATATAAAATCAATGATATGATCTAGTATTATTCATGGGAAAGCAAGGTAACATAAAATATGGGATGGAGAGATCTATCTTTACCATAAACAGGAGCTTATATTGGTGAAAATGCATGGTATAGCAAGATGGGAAAAGAGTGCCTTAGCAAAGTTTGCCTTTTACAGAAGAAATGAGACATGAGATCCTCTTGTGAAAAAGCAAACTGAATAAAAGCATATCTTACAGACATGAAAGAATTGTTTTGGGCTTGAATATTGTCCTTAAAGCATTGTACCCATATCTATTACTTTTTAACTTTGTAACTTCAAGCAGCTGTATTTAAATATGATGGTTTTATTTCTTTTTCTGTTTTTGGATTTTCAATACAGGTTTTCTCTGTATCTTTGGGGCCTGTCTTGGCGCTAGCTCTTGTAGACCAAGTTGGTCTCAAACTCACAGAGATCTGCCCGGCTTTGCCTCCCGAGTGCTGGAATTAAAGGCATGTGCCACCATCACCTAGTTGCCCTATTTCTTAAAAGTCAAAGAAAGGAGCCAATAATTAAGTTGTTCATCCAAGCCTCATAAAGAAAACTCTGCCAAAGTATAAACGAAGATGACTCAAGCTATTTAGGGCCACGTGAGTGCCACCCACCTGGTAGAAAACACTTTTCCTTTCAACAATGTCCCTTTCCCATCTCAGGACCTGAACCTGAGACAAGGTTGGACCCCATGAGCTGAGAGCTTTACATCCTGATCAGCAGATAGAAACAGAGAAAGTTGGAGCCAAGAATGGACTTTAGAAACCTCAAAGCTCCCACCCAAGACACACCTCCTAGAACAAGGTCACAGCAGCTTCAACAAGGCCAGACTTCCAAATCCTTTTCCAACAGTTCCACTATCTCGGGATAAAGTAAACTGAAACCTTTGCCACCCATTCTGATTGCAATTGTCAGACCACGTGTCCTCTAGTTCAAATCTTCCAGCCACAACTTACACCACAGGAAGAAAAAGGAACAATGAAATGGCCTATAGACTTAACTATAATAGAGAGACAAAATGAATAAAATACTGTTTCTAAAACACAGAAAGTTCTACTTTCAAATTTTCAAACTAGATAAAAGACAACCTGTGATTTTAATAGCTTTGTAAGTCTGAACACTCACACTTAAAGCTAAAAAGTTGTGTCACTGGTTTTATGTCTAGAATTAACTTTCTTTACTGGTATTCAGCTTATTAATAAAAGCAAGTTATTCCTAGAAAAGCACTTCATAGTCTCTTCAATAATATTATTTAATTTTCAAATTTTCATTAATTATATTTGATTTTAATATAATTTAAATACAATAGTGGACTTCATTAACCATCAAGGATTAAGAATGACCTTTCATTCAGATAAATTATAGCAGATTAGTATTTTACATATTTATGTTTAATATCTGAATACTAAAGGTTATAATACTATTGTCCTATACTTATACTTTAAAAAGTAATAAGCCTTATGAAGTTGGCCTTTTAAAAATCTAAACTTTGTGATCACCTTCCATAATAAAGCAAATATTAATCTAATATTAATATTAATCACTGGCTTTCATTTAGTTAGTGCAGAATTTTACAAAGCACTAATGATTCAAAACGTAATCTATGGAAGATATATTGCTATTAAGTTGAAGACACAAAGTCACATATCATAAGGCTGAATCATATAATTAATGAAAATATGTAATAATGTAAGCAATTGATGTAAACAAAAATGTCATCAATTACATAACAGCAAACCAAATATTTCAGCTAGAACACATTTTAAGCAATCATTCTAATCCTGCAGTAATTATCTTCAGTAATTGTGCTTATATTTCAAGTATGTAATATAAACCTCTTCTGAATGACTTCTTTGCAAATATTTTCCCAAAAGTTTATATATGATACATTGTAAAGATTTTTATGCCTGTTTTGGTTTTATTAAATATATGAAATTTTCATAAATATACACTATGTGATATATAAATAGTAAAGTCTAAATAATTCTCTTAATAATTCTTTTATTCTCAAACTTTAGTCTGAACAATTTACAAAAACTGTAGAAATAGTAGAAAATATGATGATCAAATGAAAATATATTGAGCTAAGTTAAATTCTTTATATATATATATAAATTCTTAAATATATATATATATATATATTGGTTTTGTGCAGGGAGCCATAGGCATAAACGCCATTACAAGATGGCACTTACACCCTTGCAGTTTAGAGGTAAAAAATTCCATATTTGGCAATGCTTCTGGACTGAGTGTCCAGGCGCTTCCCGAATGCGCTTTAACCTTGAGGTCCCTAACCAATCCCGAGGACTCTGGTGCCAGCGGGCATATTACAGCCAATTGAGGTGTGAGCCGTGTCACTTTTCCCTATATAAGCAGCCTCCATTCGGAGCTTAGGGCCCCTTGCTTCCAGCTCCCTTCAATCAAGAGGCTCTCCAATAAAAGCGTGATCCGAGAAGAATCCTGAGTGGTGGTTGTTCTTCCTCGCTGGTCGGGGAGTTCGCCACAGTTTTGTGAGACAGAGTTTCTCTGTGTTGCTTTAGAGTCTGTCTGTGCACTTGCTCTGTAGTGATTCAGAGATTTACCTGCCTCTGCCTCCCATGATGGGATTAAAGGAGTGGGCTGCCACTTCCCAGCAAATCTAAGACAAATTCAATGCTTGTGTTATTTTTTTTTATTTAAAATATCTATAAAATGGTAAAAAGTAAACATTTGTGGATTCTTGCCTTACACTTATTTTTCATGGTTTATTTAAGAATGTATAGTGTTTTCTTACACTCTTATTTTCTTATTATTAATATTTTTGTATTTTTTATTTTTTAAAACACTAATTAAAAGACAACAACCTCTCTCCCCTAGTTTCATGAAACTGAAGGAATGAACTTTGTTTTAAACATTTCAAAGAGTTCCCAAGACAAGAAATGGTGAACCTTCTTTTCCAATGGCTGGATTCTAAGGGCTCCTGAGCCAGCCCAGAAAGGCTTGCCCATATGTAAGGAATCCTGGTGCCTTTGGAGAAGCAAGTGGACGGATCACTGTTGTAGTGGTAGAGATGAGTATATTGATGGGAAGACTTTCTTTGGAATTGCCAGCAATCATTTCTTTTTGAATAATAATTAATTCTTAAAAGAAATCACATTTATTAGTTTAGGTCATTGAAACTCTTACTCTATCTTTAAATATTTTTGCTGATAGAGAATAATAGATCAAGTTGCTTCTCTTTCCTATAAAATACATTAAACTTTTAAGATCCTCACAGCGATAGTATTATTTCTTTGAAAATGATCCTATTGAGAAAAGATGTGATAAATAAATGGCATGAATCTGCTTTGGACTCAGTTTTAAGTGGAAGATCTACTTGGATGACAGTTTTTTTGAAATTTATACAGTTATTTGGTTCATAACCTTTTGATCCATCAGAAGACTTTGTTCTTAGTTGAAGGATCAAGTCTTCCACTATAGTTCAGGGTCTAAGTTCCCTTCTTAAGCTTTTCTGTAAAGTTCTTTTTTTGTAAAGACTTTACTTTTATGTGTGTTTCTATACACACTCACACGGGTATGCACATTCTCATTGGTTAGAAGAGGGCATCAGGTCCTTTGTAGCTGGAATTACAGGTGGTTTGTAAGCATTTGGATGCATGTACTGGGAACTGACTTGGGTCTTCCGCAAGAATAACAAGTGCTCTTAACTGCTGATTCTCTCTCCTCCCCCTTCTAAAAAGCCTTTTTCCACTTGTGACCTGGTTGACTGTTAAATAGTTAAATAGATTGGGTTTATGTGTATTTAAATGGCATATAAAACAAAATTTATTGATAATAAATAAGATTATTTATTTTAAAGGAATTCTTTATCATATACTTAAATTTACTGTTTATAATGTTAAAGAGAAAGGGAAATTTGCATACTAATGAGGACTTGTTGATTGTTTCATAAAGTGTTTAATCTTAGCTGAATATTTGATATTATAAGCTAAAGAGCAACTTCAACAGAGTTATTTGATATTTTGATTTTATAAACAGCAATGTTAAGAATGCCAATTTGTATATGTAAATAGCACAAAATGGTAGAAATATGTTTTGGGCCATTGGAAAATCTGTTCTAATCCTAAACCAGAATTCATTTTATGCTTTATATGGAACTCAAAAAAAAGAGACAAGTATGAGTATTCTTTCCATGATGTTGTAATCTTATTAATATTTCTTTACAAAATTAAGTTTTAATTAGGGTTAGGAAAATTCTTAAACAAGGACAGAATGAAGACGAATTCTCTAACAAAGTACTATAGAAACTGCTGCTAGCCCAGATCTTTTCACTCTTTAAGTTTCTGAGCTGCATATCCACAATCAAAATTGTTTTCAGTACTGATTTCTTCCACCCCACAATAACAGCCCTTTGTGTTCTGCTTATAACATCCACCTCTTTCTAATCCAAAGCTCCAAAGTCTTTTTAATTTCTCCAAATAACAGCAACATAGTCAGAATCTTCACAAAGGTCTAATTTACAGCCAGGTGGTGGTGGCACATGCCTTTAATTCCAGCACTCAGGAGGCAGAATAGGCAGATCTCTGTGAATTTAAGGACAGACTGTTCTACAAAGCATATTCCTAGATAGCCAGGGGTATTGTGTAGAGAAACCATGTCTCAAAAAACCACAAGAAATTCCAGTTTACTGGATATATGTGTGTGTGTATGTATGTGTATGTGTGTGTGCGTGTGTGTGTTGTGTGTGTGTGTTTGTGTATCTATATATCTCATCTTTATAAGCTACTTTCTGTTGCAGAGACAAAATATAAAAACTTCAGCAACTTATAAAATAAATAGTTTATTTTTACTTACAGTTCTACATGGTAAGGTTTCATCTTGGTGGAGACTTAAGGAAGTAAGCAGCAGTTCTGGTGACTGGAGCAAAAAACTGAGAGCTCACATCTTTTAACACAGGCATGAAGTAGAAAGGGCAAATTGGAAAGAGTCAAGGAGTACCCCCATAACATAACCCCTTTAAAAACGCTGAACAAGTTAAAACTGCCCATCTAGCACAACCACCTTGGAGCCAAAGATTTAAATGCCTGAGACAATAGGGGACATTTATAATTCACACTAGTATAATCATTAAAGATATCATCACATAAATAATGAAAGTCCTAAATCTGTTAAAGTAAAAGCTATGGTGTCATCAGGGTGTCAGAAATATATTGTAAAGTTCATTTATAAAAGCAGAGAATATAGGTAAAAGTCAAATTAATTTATGCAAATAAATATATGGGAGCAAGACAGATGTCTCAGTGGGTAAAGAGACTGCCAAATGTGATGACCTATATGATACAAGATAACTGAGTACTACAATTTATTAGTCTACACCTTTGCACACATATACACACACATGTGTACACTATACACACAATAATATTATACATGTACATCTACATACACACAAACATACATACTATCATTTTCTGTTGTCTCTTAGCCTTAATGTAATTTCTTACTTGTACTTTTATTGAAACTACAAAAATCATTTATAACAATTTTGCAATATTTTCTTTATTCTTCCTACAGAGAGTTAGTTTTGTACTATCACTAACTTCAGATCAGTATTTCTGCTGACTTGGTTAAGACTTTTTTACTTGATACAATCTCCAAAGAGCATATATATTTTCTCCTAAAATTCTGGAAATTACTCTAAATGCTTGCTTCCTAAAGTTTGGACTGATGCAATTATAAACATTACATTTTATCTCAATTGAATTAATCACTTAATCTTTCCCTGAAAAAGTAGCTTCATGTCCTTCTGTTTTCTTGCCCCATCAACAAATCTGCATAAGGATTTTTATTTCATTTTTATGTTCAGAAATATTCACGCTTCTAATCAATGATAAAAGTAAACAATAACAAGAAAAAAAATCAGCCAAAATCATTTTAATTCTGTCTTAATTTTTCTCTCTTCCTAGAAAAGGTGTCCACATTTGAAGCTTCTCCTCCTGTGGCTAATTTGACAAATTTCACCCCTTCTCCAATAATATTTATAGGAAGAACTTACTAGGGAAAAGACTAATTTACAGACACCTGTGTTTTGGAGACTGTCTTCTTTCTGTTTTGACTGTTGTGTATCTTATAACAAAAGACTTTTCTTGCCTGTGCTAAACTCAAACATTTATAGCCTTTCACCTCTACCTATTCTTCCAGCTGAACTTTTCACATGGCAACCACAAACTCTAAATACATAAAAAATTTTGAAAAGCTTTGCTTGGTCAGGAACTGGTTAAGACATTGGCTTTGAGCTCTTTGCAGTATCAAGAGTTTGCTGGAAACAGAAACCTTTGCAAAAGTACAGAGCAACTGTCTTGGCAGCTAGCCCCCTGTCAACACCCAGCTTTGTGGTCTAGACAAGAGCAGAAATAACTGCTTGGGAGGAGGGCGTGGGGCATGCACAGAAGTAGAAGTAGTCCACACCCTGTGCTGCAGAAGTAGTCCATACCGTGTACTCAGCAAAACCAACCCCCTTTACCCTAAGTAAACCTGGCTTGTGGTTTTTTGCCTACATATGTCAACCACAAATGAGGAACGGGAGCTCTCCCTACAGCACATCACATTTGGGGACTGCTCCCACCTAGCTGACATAAGAATTAAACCTGGCTTTTACATTCTGGACTTAACTGGATTCTGGTGGGCTTTCTGGGGTCTCTCAACTTGGGCACAAAACAACGAAACTTGCTAATCACCAAAAGGTGCCTTTATTAACATCTCACTACACAGCTCTCACTTTGAATGATTTTGAGGATGTCTCCTAGAGGATTAAAAAAGATTTCTGTGACATAGCAAAGCAGGCAAGGTGCTAGAAGCTTAAATAATTTTATCTTTACTGTATGTTAGTGGATATAGAATTATTCTGTTTATCATGTCTTTTATACAACATGAAGATAATATCAACTCAGATCACTATAATGTTTGCCTGCCATCTCATGGGCAGTCCATCTGTTTGTCAAGCCATGATATAACTTTTCTCAAGATTTTGGTTTCTATAAAATTACTCTTGAATTCCTCAAATTGCTCTTTAAATCCCTCCCTCCTAATGAAAAATATCATTATTTAATGGGTGAGTGAATGTAATCAAATTAATTTCAGTTAGAATAAATAACAGTTGATCTAAAACATAGCTTCAATACATATACTGTGAGTACTTTGGTAACTTTCAAAAATATGCAGCTAATCCATTAAATTAGCCAGAAACATATATGCTTACATTATGAAAAGTTCTAAAACATCAAGAAGAAATTAAATAGTATCTCTCATGAAAATAATAATGATCTAGAATTGTTTTATATTCAAATTCCACAGCAGGCAATACAGCTCAGTTGTACAGTACCTCCTAACCTGTGAAAGGCCATTCATTCTCTTAGTACATGCACGTCAATTTTGTCATCAGAATAATTCTTAGTGCTTTATTTTCCTTTAAAATTCATAAAATGTCTTGTGTTTTATTTCAAATTTGGGTGTTGTTGGCCTTACACTTTCTTATTATAATGCATTGAGAAATAACAACATTTATTAGTTATTTGAGAATTTTATTCAATGTGTTTTCTTCCTATCCACCCCTCCCATGACCTTCCACATCTAGTCTCTTTTCCTTATAGGCCCAACTTAATGCATTCCTTTTTTATTTAAAAATGAAAAGAAACAAGTCCAGTTTATGCTCCTTGTTCACTTTTGTATGTGTGACCTTCCAGTCTAATATAGTGGACCAACTAAGGCTCACATCATTAAAAAGAACGGACTCTCCCTTTCTCAGCTGCTGTCAATTGCAAATAATTGGCCTGGTAGAGGTAGAACATAGTTTCAACTTCCTCTCTCTGTACTGGGTTTTGTGTGCCTTGAGCTTCACAAGGTTTTGTATATTCTCTCACAGTCACTGTGAGTTCATATTTGCAACTGCTCACTGTGTTTAGTAAACACAGGGTAGCTGTTAAACACCTCCATGCCCTACAGTCTTTCTGAGACTTCTTTCACTGTTATCCTTGAGCATTAAAAGGAGGAATATGATACCAGTTCTTCACTTAGGACTGATCAGGTTTCAGTATCTATTTCTCTGCATGCTGACCAGTTACAGGTCTCTGTGTTAACTATAACCTGCCACAGAAAGACTATTCTTGGATGTGGGTTGAGAGATGCACTAAACAATGAGAATAAAAATAAATCAGTGGAGTCAGTTCAATACTTTTCCCGTTTAGCAGTGCAATAACAGTAGACTTTCCCTTGGGGTCTGAGACCTGTATAGCTACAGGTTGTTAAATGATATGGAATTCTCCTCTGTATTCTGTAAATATTTTTATTACCATTAGTAAGTGAATAAAACTGTTTCAGACAATGGCTTAGCAGAGCAAAGGCAGGTGGGAAATCCAAACAGAGATATATAGGGAGGCAGATGGAGTCAAAGAGACACCATATAGCTGCTGAAGTAACCACATTCCCCATTACCTTATCGGTAAACTAAGAACCTCATAGTAAAAAATTAAAATAACAGGAATGGATTAATTTAAGATGTAAGAATTAGTTACTAAGAACTTTAAGCTATTGGCTAAGTAGTGTTGTAATTAATACAGTTTCTGTGTGATTATTTGATTCAGGGCAGCTGGGAATGAACAAGCACTCTTTGTCAACAGTTGATCCTGATATTTTTTGACAGATATTGGTTTCATCTTTTGAAGTGAGTCTCAGTCTAATCAGACTGAGTGATTGGCTAATATCATGATGCTAATGTCACTTATGCACACGTGGTCATATACTCCAAGTTATTTCTTACTATAACTTTCAGAGATCTCAAACACTTGAAGTCTATTAGAAGATTCATATGAAAATCTACTATCGTAAAGCTTCATGAAGTACATGTATGCACGTGTTAGGTGTTTTTCATGAAATACATGTGTGCACGTGTTAGGTGTTTTTCTGTTGCTGAAGCAAAACAACATTTCCAAAAGCAACTGATGGAAGGAGTTTTTGTGGCTTGCAGCTTGAGAGGAGTAAAATTATACATAGTGGAGAGGTATGGCAATAAGTTTCAGGCATGTTGGCAGGAGCAGGAACTGGTATATGCCATCTTACATCTGTAAACATGAAGCAGAAAGCAAAAACTAGAATTGGGGTGAGGTTATGAGCTCTAAAATAACAGTACTGCATCCAGTAAGGCTGTACCTCCTCAATAAACAACATTATCACTTGGGGACTAAGCATTCAAATAGCTGAGCCTATAGACTCCATTCCCATCAAACCTTCACTTTATAAATATATAAACAGAGTTTAAATAGGGTAACATTATTGTCATTGTCAGTGATATATTGTTGTAAAGAGACATCATGATCACAGCAACTTTTTTACAAGAAAGCATTTAATTAGAACTTTCTTACAATTTCAGAGGTTTATTCCATTATCAGCATGTCAGGAGCATGGTGGCACAGAGGGAGACATGCTAGTTGACAGTTCTACATCTATCTTTGCATGCAGCAAGAGGAGATGTTGAACATAGTCTGGGCTTTTGAGACCTCAAAGCCCACCTGCCCTCACTGACACACTTTCTCCAATAATGCCCACACTTCTTAATCTCTCTCAAGGAGCACCACTCCTTAATGAACAAGGATTTAAATAAGAGAACACTTGCTTTACAAAAACCACATTATATTCTCTGAACCCCATGAATTTAGAGCCATATTACAATTCAAAAGTGCATTCAGTCTATTTTCAAAAGTCCCCATAATCTATAAAGTCCAAAGTCTCTTCGGAGACTCATGTTTGGCAACCTCTTAACTGTGATCCCCAGAAAAATCAAAATTAAAAGCCAGAATTCATACTTGCAGTATGCAATAACATAGAATGTATATTACCTTTCAAAAAGGTTGAAATTGGAGCATGGTGAGGAAATACTGGATCAAAATAAGACCAAAACCCAGCAGATCAAACTCCAAACTCTTCAACTCCATGTGTGATGTCAAAGGGTTCTTCTGGTATCCAACTCAATTCAGCTTTGTTGACTAAAATTACTTCTCTTTTAGACTGGCCCCACACCCAATCTCCAGCTTTCCTTGACAGACATCCCATTGCTCAGGTAGTATCTCCAGAATCTTGGAGTCAGTAATGAAACCCAGGCCTCACTATCACAGTTTTCACACAATGGTTTCTTTGGGTCTCCATGTTGGGATACCCCTGGCACTCACCTTGCCCCAGTGACTTTCCTTAGCTATGAAGGGAGATTCCAAAACCCTTTCCTTATATCCGTTAATATAAACTCAGAACCTCATGGCATAAACTGAAAAGTTTTTGTGCTTGCTGGTCCATGAACTTGATCCTGTTTCTAAAATATATTCTCAGCAGCATAAAACAAGGACAGATCAACCTGGTGCCTACCTTGAAGCTTCACCCTTAATAACCAGCTTTCAGTGTTTGAATGTGCTATGCACATTACTGGAGGAAGAAAGATAAAATTCTTAAAGTTTTAGATGAAGGTTCTCATAGGACAATTTTTTTTGTGAAAAATCTGAAGTATTTCCTGTTTGATTTAGTTGTTACTTCATTTCAAATCACATGAGTTGTGAAGAGAAAGTGGTTGTAGGTTTCAAATGGAATTACTGGAGTCTACATTTAGAAGACCAGAACTGTGTTCTTGAAAAATATAGTTCATGATGTTAAAGTAGAGAAAACAATGAAGGAGAATTGGATTAGAGATGAACTGAGAACTCTTCCTACTCCCTGGATATTTCTTGAAGGAGGATGATAAGTGCGCAAGATATTTATTTGAAATATACAATACATTTGGGAATGAAATACTATCCTTTTATGTGCCAAACAAAAAAATCTTAACAGTACAAAGAAAATAATTTCCCTTCTTTCTGAAAGATAAGAGGTTTGGGAATTTGACATTTGAAAACCCTAATATTTTTCACTTTGACTTGTAATATAAATTTCTACACTGCAACATATGCCAACTTAATAAGTACAAATTAAGTGTGATAAACTCATGTAATTTTTGGTGTTTGTTTTCAAATTATTTGCCTGTGCCTCTAGTTGTTTGCTTGAATGAATTTCGTTTTCTTGGAGTTAGAAGATGTTTCTAAGCCAATGACTCTTCTGTGATTTACAAAATCCCAACCTGAATAAAACACTAATTTTGTTAGAAATTTCTGGGAGTGAAGACAAAAGAAGAATCTTTTCTAAGAGAACTAGGCTATGTAAGTGTTGATGCAAACATGGAAGAGTGGCAAGCCACCATAAGGAGAGAGTAAGGCCTCAGAGAGTTGTGAGGAGCTGTTCTGGGAAATCCCAAGGCCATGCTTTAAAGAGACTGATAGGCCCCAAAGCTTCCTTGCTAAAAGTCCAGCATAGCAGTAAAAAGAATCACTAGATCTGAAAGGTGGAATATCAAGGATATTCCTAAAACAAGAAATCAACGGTTTGGCATCCTGTAACATCTGAGACCTTCAAAGAACTCTAGAGTGGTGAAGGAGGTATTTTTGTTTGTGTTTTGTTTTTATTGGTTAAATAAAGAGACTGTCTTGGCCTTTTGATAGGGCAGCCCTTGGGTGGGTGGAATAGACAGGATGAAATACTAAAAGAAAGAAAAGTGTAACAGATGCCATGCTTCTCCGGCCCAAGATGAACACTGGTTAGACTCATACCAGTAAGCCACATCCTTGTTTTAAATACAAATTATTAAAAATGGACTAAATCAAGATATAAGAGTTGACCAAAAAGAGACTAAAACTAATGGGCCAGACAGTATTTAAATAAATACAGTTTCTGTGTAATTATTTCGGCAGCTGGGAGCCAGGCGGAAGGACACAGCCTACGCACCTCATTACTACACTAGAGGAATGAAAAATCATACTACGAAGCTAAATTGATTATTATCCAAGTCTTAGAAAGTGAGAGGAAATTATTAGTTCAATTAGTTATAGTACCTCCCATTCAGGAAGATTAACGTAGACACAAAGGTAGAGTAATAAATACATGGGATCATTCAGAATAAGTGCTTAAATTTTTAAAATGCATAAAATGATTGTAACATCTTCCAATATAGAACATTATTTTGTAGTCATTGTTACCATAAATGTGCTGTTATGTTTAAGCAGAGCAAAAATTTTAGAAAGCTATATTTTCTGCAGTTTCTGAACCATATTACCTATTTGTCCAGAGTAAGAATAATCAAATAATATGGAGCATATCAGGACCATTCCATTGAGTTCTTAGTTGAACTTAAATTTGTTTGTCAATATCAGTATAAAACTAAAATTCGTTTACAAATTAGAACAAAGATGAAAACTTCACTGAAGATGAAAAACGTGTACTGGCGATCTTAAGACTACAAAATCCACGAACCACTAGTATCTTTCCCCCTTACTTGCTTCTAATAACTGAATGAATCCTACATGGCTTCCTGTGTAATGTAAATACCATCTTTACTGCCCCAAACCAACAACTGTTAATTCTTTACAAGAAATATTAAAATTATTATAACGCTTAACTGCTTACAGTTCATTTTTGATTTATATGCATGCTCATTCATGTTAGGCTTTAGCAAGACTGACATAGCTAATGTGTATGTTGAAGTTAGTAGCTCCCTCGATCTCACCAAATATGTGAGTGTTTTCATGTGCATTTATTGGGATATAGTAGAAATGGGAATAGTTATCTTTTTAAAACTTCTATTCAATATATTTAGTAATACATTTTAACTAATGGAGTATAATGCAGCTAATACGTGCTCTTTTTTTTTTTTAACCAGGACAAATAAACTTTTGAAACAAGAATATATTATAAAATCCACCCTGGATATGAACTTAAAACATTGAAATTTTAATAATTATTCTCCCAGTTCATATTGGTATGTACTCTATCACAATATATAGCAATATTAAAGCAACAAGAATCTTCATGATTTTCTCTTAAGCTTGAATTTAACACAGCTTTATTTTTTCTGTTCCAGAATTTCATTATAATAAAATTAAAGATTGTATTCTTTGTTGCCTCAGTTGTCCTTCACTAACTCATTCATTATTAAAAAAAATCTCTGTTTATTGGGTTCTGAGGAATTATTTATTAGTTTTCACATCTCAGAGTACTTTACCCTTCCTCAAGTTACTATTAATCAAACAGTTGTAACACCAAGGCTTATTTTCTTGACTTCACTTGAGTGTCATAAATGAGGTATAAAGAATAATCACATAGATTTGTTACTATTTATCATGGTTTAGAGTCTATGCACAACAGTTTATTTTCTTGCTCTATAGAATACATATGTAGATACCGAGTACATAGTACCAACTTAATCAATTTCCTAAGTAATGACCAAAGATTTCCATTAACTCTACAGACTTCAAATGCTTATTTTTATTGCTTATATTTATTGTTCTATTTTCAATTTCACTAATAATTAAAGAAAATTATTCTTTGTGGTTGTAAAGTTTGCCACTTGAGTATTATTTGTGAAAACATATGTTCAACAGTCATGACTTTTAATTGTTATAATTTGCTTAATATAAATCTTACTAAACAAAATTACAATTTATTAATTCCTAATCTGAGGAAGGAGAATTTTTACTTACTATCACCTAAGGTTTTAAATTTAAAATGTATTATGCATCCAAATCAAATACTAAAATAGTATCTGACAGGATCTTCACCTCAGAATCTATTAAGTAATAGGTCCTTTCTGCCTGGTAAAAACAAAACACAATAGAAAAAACAATAATAAAAAAACACAGGGAAAACATTACTGGTGAGAAACAGAATTAGAACCAGTCGTATTTTCCCCAACAAATTATCTGAGCTACATTAGAAAGAATCAGTTTTTGGGTGACCTCTGTTCTAGATCTTGAATTTTCTTCTTCCTCTTTCCCTTAGTATTAAATCTAGTAGAAGCTCTTTTCTGTTGATAATCTGACATATTAAGGACTACATTTCTTTCCCATTACCTCTGCTGACATCTTTACAAAGCATGTCTATTGGATTTTGCTCATCTAGTCTGCTTTATATTTCCTGAAGTACTGTGTTGACAAGTCCCAAATTATACATACTTTTGCTTTAAGGAATTTACATAGCTTTTGATATTTTCAAATTTAATTTCCCTGATTAAAACAAACAATCTATTTAAAACTGTATTTAACTTTCAGGAATGAAAAAAATACTATGTTGTGATCTTATATACCAAAATAACACAGACTTATTTTTAGTGATCAGAAATGATCTGACTCACATTTTTGAAGTTGGTGTACTGTCGTGGTAACCAATATTTTGACAGGTCCTTAGCTGTGGTATATTAGTTGAAGATGTGTTACATTCATTCATGCTGTGGAGTATTTGTTTAATGATGCAGAGATGTGTTGCACCTTTTATGTTGCATTTGTTCAACACTGTAAAGTTGTGATACTTTGCCTGTCTAAAACACTTGATTGGTCTACAGAGATGACCAGCTAATAGCTAGGCAGGAGAGAGAGGATAGGCAGGGTTGACATGCAGGGACAATAAATGAGAGAAGAAGAAAGGAAAGGGAGGAATGATCAAAGGAGAAGAGGAAGACACCAGATGCAAGCCACCCAGCAATACAGACAGCCAGGGAGCAAGAAGAAATGAGATACATATAGAATAATGGAAGGTAAAACTCAGAAGCAACAAGGAGATGGGATAATTTAAGATAGCAAAGCTGGATATAAACAAGACAAGCTAAGACCAGCCATTCATAAGTAAGAAAATATCAGTGGATTTCTGCATCTGCTTCCATCATTTCTGAATGCTCCATGATGACAGTTAGGGTAGTCATCAACTTGAGTACAGGGGAAGGCCACTTCAGGCATCCTCTCCACTATTGCTAGGAATTTTACCTGGGGTCATCCTTGTGGATTCCTGGGAATTTCCTAAGTATCAGGTTTCTCCCTAACCCCATAATGGCTCCCTCTGTCTTTAATTGATCTTCTTCTCCTTACCTCCCCAAAATTGGTAAATTTGATCCCTCATATTCCTATCCCATCTGTTCTGTTCTACCCACTCCCTGTTAACCCAGGAGATCGTAATTATTACCGCTTCCTGGAGCCCTGCATTTGTGTCTCTGTTAGGGTCCTCCTTTATACCTAACTTCTCTGGTTTTGTGGAATGTAGCCTGCTTATTTGTTGCTTTGCATCTAATAACCATCTATGAATGAGTACATACTGTTTGTCTCCTAGTTCTGGGTTACTGCATTCACGATTTTTTTTTCTCATTCCACCCATTTGCCTGCAAATTTTATGATGTCATTATATTTACAGCTGCATAATACTCCATTGCATAAATGTACCACATTTTCTTTTTCAATTTGTCAGTTGAAGGGCATTTAGTTTTTTTTTCCAGATTCTGACTATTACAATTAATGTTGCTATGAACAGAGTTGAGCAAGTGTCCTTATGGTATGACTGAGCATCTTTTGGGTATATGTCCAATGTAATATCACTGGGTCTTGAAGTATGTTGATTCCCAATTTTGTGGTGAGTAGCCATACTGATTTCCAAAGTGACTGTACAAGTTGGCATTCCCACCTGAAGTGGAGGAATATTCCCCTTACTCCACATCCTCTCCAACATAGGCTGTCATCAGTTTTTTTTTTTTTTATCTTAGCCATTCTAACAGGTGCAAGATGATATTTCAATGCCATTTTGATTTGCATTTTCCTGATGGCTAAGAATGTTGATTTTCTGGAAGGGAAGGAAGAAGGATCATATGAGCAGGGGTGGAGGTGTCAAGATCATGATGGGGACACCACAGAGACAGCTGACTTGAGCTAGTGGGAGCTTATGGTTTCTGGACTGACAGCTAGGGAGCCCACATGGGACTGAACTAGGACCTGGGTATGTGAGGACAGCTGTGCGTCTTGATCTGCTTGTGGGGCCCCTGGCAGTGGGATCAGAACTTTTTCCGGGCACATGACCTAGCCTTTTAGAGCATATTCTCTATGGTGGGATACTGTGCTCAGCCTTGATACATTGGTACACCCCAAGGAAGGCATTGCCTCCTCAGAGGAGTGGATGGGTGGTGCAATGGGGCAGGTGGGGGCATAGTAAAAGGGGAGGGAGGAGGAACTGGGGTTGGTATGTAAAGTGAAAAAACATTTTAAATAAGAAAAATTAAAAATGAATTAAATCTCCATGTATTTATCTGGGAGGTGGTTGGCAGGCCCCCAAAGAGCATAAAGGATATTAAAAAAAAAAAAAAAACTTCAGTCTTTCTTTCTGCAGTAAGGCCCACATGAAAGAAATGAAATAGAAGTAAAGGAAGAGAAGGTGAAAAAAGAAGAAGAAGGCAAAAAGACAAAATTCTTTTTATAAGGTAAAAATCCTGTGCTTTGTACTACTATTAGGCCACTAATGAGGACACAGGCTTCACAGCCTAAGAAGCTCTTAGTGGATTGTCCCCTTAACACTCTACACTTGAATATTAAATTTCTAACTTATACTTTCTTTGGAGATCCATTTAAACCATAAGATGAGTCTCAAGAGACATTGGTTTTTATGCATGCTTTCCATGGTAGCTTTCAAGTATTTCTATTGAAAATACTGTCAAATGATTCATATTTCCACACCTTCATTTTAGTAAAATATGTTCTTCTTATACAGTTCATTTGAAACACTTCAGAATATGTCTACGTATGTCTGTACAGTTGAGTTTTTATAAAAGAACGTGAATGTGATACAAAAGCAAAGAATGAAAGAACAGAGCATCAGTCAAGCTCATGGCTTGGAGCATGGTGTCATTAAGAATTCCTAAAAAAGCATTTTACTAATTTTATTTAATAACCTTTTTAGCCACTGCAATTTTGTATGTGGCAAGGGAGCTTTCTCATAGCAGAGACTAGCGGGGCTGGTTCTTAGTTAATTTTACTAATTGCTTTCAAAACGTCATCTATGTCTTTGTACCTTTTAAAATTTATATTCAGAAAAAAGAATATTGTTGTGGATTTTTTAATTAACTATAATATGCAAATTTAAAATATATGTACATGATTTTCTCTGTGTTTATCAGTTCTAGTTTCTTTCAGCTTAATTTTTTAATATACACAGTTCTCTATCTAAAGGAAAGAAAAAAAATTCTTCAACTTTTTCTTTTGCCACTAAGTGTCTTACTAGTAAATTGAACCACATATCTAACCATTGCTAATGTAGAAAATGAGTGCACTTAGGGTATTCTTACCAAAATTTAAAATAATGTTCTCAGTGTACCATGCAGATAGAGAACATAAAAATTAGATCTATATGCAAAGAGACGGTTCTGCCCTCCAGGAAAATTTTTATCGGTTGAATTTAGAAAAATAAAATAAAATTGCTCTCCTTGGCAATTAGCAAGACTGAAACCATAAATGCAAGCACATTCAAAGAATGACCAACTTGAGTTTTAATGTATGACATGTGCTGAAAGGAAATAAATAAATAGGAATGGAATATATAAATTTATCTGGAATATTAATACATCCAGTTATTAAGGAAGAGTTAATCTGTTTAATATATAGCATGAATTAACAAAGATCATTTTGTCTGTAGAATTCCCAGTAATACAAAACTGCAAGATGGCCACCATGCTAAAAATTAAACCTATAATATAACTTTATGATATTTTAATAGTGAAACATAATTATTCCCTAAGTGAAAATGTGCCTACATTCATGGGTTGCTTTTATTTTTCCAAAGATGCTGTTACTACAATGTTGCACATTCCCGTGTTTTTGTAAGAAACTGTACTCTCAATTTTAATACTGAACTAGCCATTCAAATTCCAATACCTGGCTACTGAAATGTGGCTTTATCACTCTGAAGTAATATGACAGTAATGTATAGGTCAAAATAAGGACTTTTCATTTTCCTGACAAACATTATCATGTCTTTTCCAAGACCGTAGGCAACAATAAAAATGACATTTGTTTGATAATTATCTGTGGTAAGGATTTGCTTAGTTGACTAAATTTTCCTAGCACGTTCTTCCTAAATATCATTTTTCTTCTCTACTTTATCCAGGCATATGAAGTGGGAAGTGACACTTTACAGGGCACAACGCGAATTTTGGGCAAGGGGCTGGAGGTTGAAACACACAAAGACACACAGAGACAGCACAGACAGAGAGACTGAGACAGGGACCTATAGGCACTGGTAAGAAGCCCTTTATTCAATAGCACCACGGAGGCTTATATACCCAAAAGTCAGGTGGGCCAACAGGTGAAAACCTTATCCTCTGATCCTCAAGGCAACACGTGCTTGTGAAGCAAAGCTGGTAAACAACTTTGACACAGCTTTCAGTAACTCAAATCAGAAGGAGAGGAAAGATCGCTAGCAGGGAAGAGCAGCTGGAGGCCAGGACTCCAAATGATCCCAACAACACTTAATGTAAGCAATAAGCCTCTATGTCAGATGTTCCTCTCTGAGGAGACTGCAGAAGGTTTCCGAGTGTCTACCATGAGAGTAAATCGTGAGCAACAAAAGCAAGACTGCCTTAAAGGAGTCTTAAATTTTATGGTGTTTGTACAACAGCAAGTTTATTTTATAAAATAGGCACTTTGCTCTTTCCATAGGATAGAATACATGAGGAACAGTGGATTAAGTCCCTTATGTCTCTCAGCAAAACCAAAATCCTAAGAACTTTCTTCCTGCTTTGTAAAACAATATGACGAGGGCTAATTTCTCACCTCTACACGCAAGTATCTGTACTGTAGGACAGTAAAACAAAAAGGAGTAACTGTAAATGTGTATGGCAATAATAACAGGGCTATCTGTCCTCTCTTCTAAAGAAAGATACTCTAATAGAGGGGAGAAAATGTTCAGTTAGGTTTATTGGCTAGTATGTAGCAAATGTGTTTGGATACTTTAAGATATCCAAGCATCACATTGGCAAATCACAGAATGCTGTGCTATCAATAGCTTTCAAGGCATGCCAGCTTTTCAAATATGTCCTTGTCAAAGTCTAGAATTATTATTTCACAACAAAAGTTTATAACGTTGTTGATAAGACTTAAGTGTCATAGCTACTTTAACTTTCATTTTTCCAATTTGTTTCTATATTTTTAATTACATTATATACTTAATCCACATAAAATACAAGGATTTTTGTTTTGTTTAGGGTTTTGCTTTTGATGTTCAAGAAGGAACACCCTGGTGACTGACAAGATTGCTCAATAAGTGAAGACTCTTAAGTCTGGTCCTCTGAACTTAATCTGAAATCTGTATATATGGGAAAGGAAGACTTGACTCCTCAGTGCTGTGCTCTCGTGCAATATGGTGTGCATGAACAAGAATCACACACTCACACACACACACACACACACACACACACACACAAGTGATAACAAGTGTACATCACATTTAAAAGCAAAGGAGGTATAATTTACAACTATAAAAGGAAGTTATAAGTCCTGCTACTCAGGTCTTCCTAGGAAAATATGCTTGTTATAAAAAAAGGAGCAATGTATGCTTCAGTTTCTTTGTGAGTTTTTTTTTTTTTTTTTTTTTAGCTTTTTGCTCTTAGGTAACTGAATGGTCAACAGTTGGGGATGGATGAACTGTTGGAGAAAGTTAATGAAGTGACTATCTTAAGATAAATTTGGTCATGAGATCCCCTATATTTGTTTGTACATTGCAGAAATTTTCTTTTTCACACAGCAGCTAATAAGATCTTATAGTAATAACACTGTAGATTGACACATTTCAAAACATTTGGCCATGGAACAAGGGGGAATACCCATTAAAAATTATAAGAACTTAGAAATATAGAGAAGGCCATATTATGTGCTAATCATTATAGACTGAAGATGAGACCTGTGTAAGATGATGAGGATCTTCCAAGTGATTCTGTCATCACTTATTTCGATCACGTTTTATTGTAGCTCTTAAGTATAGTTTTATCTTCTCGTTTCTTCATTCATACAAAATTTTATGCTGTACTCAGACAAGATTATTTCAAATACCTAGGCCTGTAATAAATATTGTTTAAAAAAGTGTTACACAAATATATTTGTATGATTATTTATGCTACTTCTGTGAGGATGCTTCAGTTAGCTATCATGCCCCCATCCTTCATCTGTTATCTCCAGAAACTGAAAGTCATTAAAATTGTGGATTATATTTCCTAGATTAAATTACAGTTATACTCTACAAATTAGTTTCCCCTATCTAAACTAATTAATGCAAAACTTGTAAAGTAACTATTGTTTTCTGAATCTAGGGACCTCAACTACAATATACAAATAATGTGTTTTCCATTTCCAAATATATTGAGACAATCAATAAAACATTGTAGCTTCTTACAGGTTACAGACTGGACAATGAGGAATCACTGAAGAAATCCACTAATGTTTTTTGCTAAATCACCAGTGAGTCATTTCCCAGAATTACTTCTTGACAAGCTCATCTGATACTGCAGAGTTTAGGAACTGCTTTTTTTCTCTTCTGTTCCAAGATTTATATGATACACATGCATCACTTTTGTCTGATTATCACAATAAATTAGACAGAAATACATTGTGACACTATAGGACATGAGAGTAGATTACTGATGCACTTATGCTAATCAGCTCAGAGTTGCCAGTATCTCTGAGAATACAGACCAAAAGGCTTGGTATGGATTCCAAAGAAAATCCAGGTGTCCTTAACAAGAAAAGTACTACAGTGAATCAAAAGCAAATGAAAATAGTTCATAGAGCTGGATTTCTAAAATGTAAAAATGTTGTTTATTGAAAGTTTACAAACCATAAAGTAGATCTAATATTATTTACCGTTGAAAATCAGACTTGTAGGAAAGGAAGAACAGGTAAAAATTATCTTAAGTATATAAACTGTTTTGGTGTTGGTAGTGGAATTATGTTATTCATAGAAAGCCACTTGAGGCACAACCAATGTTTTAATATGAATCACAGTGGATTACACATACCCTTGAATATGAATCACAGTGGATTATACATACCCTTTAATATGAATCACAGTGGATTACACATACCCTTGGATAAAAAGAGCAACTACAAATATTGTTATCCTCTCTCGTAAAGGTTGTCTTTATTTAATTCTAATGCTAAGAATGCATAAGTCATTTGGCAGTATTGATTTTTCAATAGAGTTTCCTAAATGAGTATTGTGTGTTCTCAAAAACAATAACAATTCATAAAAACTTACCCTTAAGAGGAAAAAACTGGTTTCTCATGGAAACCAAGAATTCAACACATTCCTTCGTTTACAATTTCCATATAATATGATACTTATGGTCTCCAAAGTTCTTCCCAAGTACTAACAATAGCCTTGCAATAGTTAATTCTATCAACTTGACATACTCCACTGTCACCCGGGAAGTGATTATCAATGAATTTAGATTGAATTAGTCCATTGAAATGTGTGTGAGGAATTTTCCTAATTTAATTATCTGAGGTGTGAGACCCATCTTAAATATCTATAGCACAACTTCAGGGGCTGGGCTCTGAACTGAATGAGGAGAAAGACAGTTGAGATAGGGTATGTGTACATTAATCTGTTGTACTAGGCTTTTTACTATGGACCTAACTTGATGAGTTGTTTCATTTGTATGTTTGTTATCCTTGACTTACCCCTTAATGGATTGTAACCTTGACTTGTGAGTCAAGGAAACCTTTGTCCCTTGAGTTTTTTTTTTTTCAGTTATTTGTAAAGCAATAAGAATGAAACTAAGGCATTACTCTCTGACCTCTTCATACATTCTAATCATCCAGTAGTTGGTGATAGTTACTATGAATAGCATATTAACCTTTCTAAGAATTTTGATATAATGAATTCTACTTTTAGAATATATTGCCTAAATACAAAGTTCTATTCTCAAGGTATATACCTGGTACATGATTAATTAAAATGAAAAATGGCATGAAGAATTCAAAACCTTTCATTGAAAGCTATATTATCTGAATATAATGAATTTCAATTTCCCAAATAATTTAATTCCAGAAAATCATCTTTAAAGCAAAGTGTGATGTGTATGTGCATGTGTTTATATGTGTGGGTGGTTTTGTATACATGTGTCTGAGGGTTGGTGTATTTGGTTATTTTTGTTTTGTCAATGCACTGGTACATATTAGACACTTGGAGAATATTTATATTTATATAATTTTATCACTATTTGTATTCCTTGTAAGACTTGTTCTTTCTGATTGTGTATCTGTCCCCTTTTTAGTATTTCAAAGAATACAATGTTTATACATAGTAACTTTTTGTTGGATATTTGCAAAATTCTAATATAAAATAATTTCATATTATAATTGTATTTATGAGCTTAAATTTATATAACATGAAAAAACAATTTTCTGGCTTCTATGTGAATTATTTTTAGATCTTTGTGCCTGATCTTTTGGGAAATACTATGAATAAATAAATGTAGGTATTATTTTGTTATACATGGAATATACTATGAAAGAAAATTGGAGTATCTGCATTAAAGCAAAAATATGCTATGTGCACAAGATCAACAATTTCTCAACGTTGGGTACAGTTTTGACAAATTTCTTTGCAACAATGAATGAAAGTTGATAATTCTAGACATCAAGGCTAATAGAATGATTTTATCATACTTTAGATAGTGAGATTGAAACATCCCATTCAGCAGGAAGCTCATTAGGACAGAAAAATTGCTCACAATAGCTTGAGGAAGTTCCTGAAACTGACCAGATGCACTAAGTACTTCCTGCTCCAAAACAGTATATAAATTATAAAGACTACTGGGAGTCATTCTTAAATGAGCTAAACTGCAATAAAACAGTGCTATGTGAGCACCTTCAGCTAATTGTCTTTAATATACCAGCCCATTTGGGTGTGGTATTTTACACTATAAATGTAGTTGTAAAGCATGGGTGCTCTCTCCTTTTCACTTTTGGCTTCTGGATTTGATTCCTGTTCCCCATTCATGCAGAGGACTGTGATCTATGATTGTGATCTATAAGTCTACTGCTAAATGAATAACCCTTTATTATATGCAACTCTGAACTAGTATGGGATTATTTTGTAACTTCCATCATCATCTGGAACTCACAGTGCACAATTTTCGGGATCAGTTCACCAACCACATGGCTCATTAGGCACTGACTTTCCCACCAACAGCTCCAGCCAGCACTCAGATGCAGGATGCTGCTGCTCAGCTCTACTGGCACTAGGTGCTTTACACACAATTCTACACACTGCAACCTGTGATCCCTGCAGCATACACAGTTCGCAATCCACACTGGTGGAAAACTTTGAGTTTTCTCTTTGTCCTGGTCACCAACTCTGGGAATCGCTTTGATTGCCTTGATAACTGCTCTTAATTTGTTAACCAAAGCATTTTTCAATACCCAAGTAAGCAACATGCTCTGTTTGCCACTGTTAGCATCTCTTGGCCGTGAGGCTGCAACTGGGACACTTGCTGGCCAATAATGATTATTAGACCTACTCCAATTCATTGTATTGCCTTACAACAGATAAGATATGAAAAACGATAGAAATATCGATAACAGAACTATGCAGAAGTTCAATAATTTTTTGCTTATGCTATGGGCGGTATTTTGCAAGGCTTATGTGATTTCCCTTCTACATCCCTTTATTTGATTCTGGGGGTTAGTTTTGTTTCTTATATTATCTCATTAAGAAATGGTTTGATAACAAGGCCAAGAATGAGGCACTTTTAGAAATGATGCAGTCTTTACAGACTAATAATGGACAGCTAATGGAGAAGATCAATAATTATGGAGAGCGATAGCATCAATTTGAAAGAATTATCTGAAAGAATTTGTGCTGTTGAATTTAACAATCGGAATCTCATGAAAAGTTATGACATATTAATGGATAAGTTATCTCTCCAGGAAACTATTATGAACACCATGAGAATTATGTCTAAAAATAAGATGTTATATTTACAGGACAAGTTTTATACCTTGGAATCCTCATTGAGATTAGAATATTAGCAGAGAACAGTGGACAGGAGATTCTGACTTTACAAAATTCAGTAATAAAAATATTTGGAAAGATTGAGGAATTTATTGAAACTGATGAACAAGGACAGAAGGTAAAATGACAGGATTTAGCCTCACCAATATATGCCAGACACCAGGATGACTTCTCTAGGGTTTTAACTGCATATCTGGAAATTTCCTAAAAAAGACCTTTGGCACAAAGTACCCTAAGATAGTCAAAGAATATACATGGGAACCAACATGTATGAGTGATCTAAAAAAAAATTCAACAAACAATAGTATCTTATGGACAACATTCACCTTTTTTTTAGGAAAATGGTGAAAATGTGGGCTTCAAACAACAAGGCTACCCCACAAAACTGGCTTCAATTAATCTCAGCAATCCTAAAGGATAGATCTCAGCTGCTCTGGAAGTGTTATTGGAGAGAAGAGGCAAAAATTTTAAAACAACATGGGAAAGCAAAGGATTTGAGACTTTCCAAGATCAAATTCATGGCAAGGGTCATTACTCTGATCCTCAGGACCAGGTTCTCTATGACAAACATGCCTTGTCCCTATGTAGTACAGCAGCTTTAAATGCTCACTACAGGATTCAGAAACTAGGCAAGAGTTTGAATCATATATTTGGGTTAAACAGGACCAGAGAGAAACATTTAGTGACTTCTTACAAAGAATAACTAAGGCTGTACAAGTTAAAGTGGTAGATCAAGAAGCTAGACATGTACTTATTTAATCTCTTGCATCTAAAAATGCCAAATTAGAATGCAAGAAGATACTTGGGCCTTTAAAGGTCAGATCAACACCAATGGATGAATGGATCTTGCATACAATGAACGTTGAGACATTTGACAATAGTATTGAGGATTGGATAAGAGAAGTGATTTCCAATAGCATGAGGAGACACCAAATGCCAAAGGACTGTAGACAAGGAATTCTTAGTAATAATGTCTCCTCTAGGAATGGCAAGAATAGGAGGACTCAGTCTTTGGTTATATGGAAGAGGTGTGGCAAAGGACGACATTGAAACAAAGAATATAGTTTAATAAAAGACAGACAAAGCAACTCGATTCCACTGCAAAACTACTTGAGATGCCTCTCGCAGGTCCCCATGTCAAACAAGGTCCAGTCATTCCCAATCACTGTGGAGAACATGTCTCACCAGGAAAATTAAATAATCCAGTGTCTACTGTAAAAAAAAATATACTGTTCTAGATGATGGAATAACAAAAAAGATGAATCAAAAAATATTGTAGGAAATAGAAATCATATATTTTGACAGACTTCTATAAATAGTCAAACACCAAAGCTAAGGGTACATATAAATGACACTGTAATTGAGGGATTACTAGAAATCAGTGTGAATGTCAGTATCATTACTCCAGAATCTTGGCATCCAATTTGGCCTCTTCAAATGGCAGATATTCAATTCTTAGTAATTGGAACCCTATCTCAAATAAAACAAAGCACAATATGGGTTGAATGCATAGGGACAGAAAGAAATACTGAGGGCATATGTAGCTAATATTGCAGTGAATTTATGGGGGTCCTGACCTGTTGCAGCAATGGAATACCCAGATTAACATTCCTGCAGTCCCAAAAATTTATGTTTCTTGGAAGGATATTATAAGTTATTATAAACAATGGTCACCAGCCATTCAGACTGTGAAAGAACAGAAGGCAACTAGCAAACCTTCAGAGGTACTAAGGTACCTGCTTTTAAAATGGTTAACTGAGAAACCCATATGGGTTAAACAATGGTCTTTAACAGAAGAGACACTGCAGGCTTTAGAACAGCTGGTACTTGAGCAAATAGATGCTTGACATATTGAATAATCTACTAAGACTTGGAATTCTCCTGTATTTGTTGCTAAAAAGAATTCTAGAAAATGAAGAAGAGTGGCAGATCTAGGAGATGTCAACAGTTATTCAACCTATGGGCCCTCTGAAATATGTAATTCCTCTGCCTTCTCTATTACCAAAATAATAGCCTCTTACAGTTATTGATTTAAAAGATTGTTTGTTCACTATACCTTTGCAAGAAAAGGACAGAAAAAATTGCTTTCACAGTGCCTACTTAAAATAATTCTCAGCTAATTAGGAGATAGAAGTGGACTGTCCTCTGACAGAAAATGCTCAATAACCCCACCCTGTGCCAATACTTTGTAAATCAACCATTGGAAATAATACATAAGCAATTTCCAAAGTCTATAATTTGACATTATAAAATGACATTTTGTTATATGCCTCAAATGCAGATACTTTAGAATGTTTGAAGAAGTAAAGAAAGTTTGCCTAAAAGGAGATTACAAATTGCTCCTGAAAAACTACAAAGAAGAGATTCTGTCAATTACCTAGGTTACAAAATAGATTTACAGAGAATTAAAACACAAAAGGCACAGATTAGGAGAGACTGGTTGCAGACTCTTAATGACTTTCAAAGATTATTAGGAGACATTTTCAGGTTACAGTAGGCTATTGGGATAACATCTGATCTAATAGTTCATTTAAACAAAACATTATATAGTAAAAATGAATTAAACAGTTCCAGGAAATTAACAGCTGAAGCAGAAAAAGAGCTGATGATCATTGAAGAGAAATTACAGGAGGCACATGTAGATAGGGTGAATCGAAATCTTAATTGTATTCTCGTCATGCTGCCTTCCAGAATTTCCCCTATAGGAATTTAACACAGAGTGATGATATTATCTTAGAATGAATCTTTTATACCACATAAATCAAGTAAAAAATTTAAAAAATTGTGTGGAAAAAGCCTCTGAATTAATTATAAAAGAAAATTGAGACTTTGTCAACTAGTAGGTATACAACCAGCAGAGATTATAGTGCCTTTTACTACTGATGAAATTTAAAAAATTATGGGAAGACAATGAACCATGGCAAAAAGCTTGTGCTAATTTTTTGGGAGAAATTAATAGCAATTATCCCAAAAATGATAGAATTAACCTTAGAAAGAGAACTACTTGGATCCTTCCCCACATTGTACATGACACACCAATAATTGGAGCCCATATATTTTATACTGATGCAAATAAATCAGGAAAGGCAGGTTACAAATTAGAAGATTTAATTAAGGTTGAACAAAGCCCTTATTATTCTGTCTGAAAGACGGAGTTATATGCTATTCTCTTGGTACTAAGGGATTTTAAAGAGGCTCTCAATAAAGTTACTGACTCACAATATGCAGAAAGAGTTGTCTTGCCTATTGAAACTTCTGAATTTACACCAGATGATATAGAATGGACTTCATTATTCATTCAGATTCAAGACATATTCAGGCTTTGTCCTATATACATAACACACATCTGATCCCATATGGGTCTGACAGGTCCTCTATCTCAAGGTAATTCAGAAATTGACACGTTATTGATTTGAAGTGTGTCAAAGGGCTCAGAATTTCATAAGAAACATCATGTCAATACCAAAGATTAAAAGAATCAGTTTTCTATTACATGGCAACAAGCTGAAGAGATTATAAAGAAATGCCCAACTTGTTCTTTCTATAAGCAAATATCATTACCTTCAGGGAGTAATCAAAGAAATGATTTCTGGAAGATAGATGTTTCCACTCCTCAGAATTTGGAAAATTAAAATATGTACACCATACTCTTGACACCTATTCAAGTTTTCAATGGACAACTGCATGAGCTTAGAAAAGACTGGTTTAGTAATCAGATATTTATTAGAAGTTATGGCCCTCATGGGTATATCTACACAAATAAAGACACACAATTTTCCAGCTTATGTGTCTCAGAAAATGAAACAGTTTTTTTGCCAATTATAATATAAAGCATATTACAGATATACCAAACAATCCTATTGGTCAGGCAGTTATAGAAAGATCAAATTGAACTATAAAGAATATGTTAAACAAACAGAAAGGATGTGTTGTCTTCACAATGTAAATCAGCAGATGTGCTATGTTGGGGAAAGTGTTTTGCTCTTGTTTCCACAGGAGAAGAAAAGCTATGGTTATCATTAAAATTTATAAATTTTTGGTTTGAAAAAGGTAAACCTCTTGATAAAGAAAAATGACAGCTCATCCACAGACATGACAATCATAGAGGTGATAGGAAATCCTCATAAAGATTGTAGCAGGGCTGTTCTTGTCTTTGCAGAAAAATACTCATCTTCAAAGAGTTGAGAGTTCTTGAACATCTAAATGCCTAAAGAGGGAAAGATAGCCTTCCAGAAAGAATCAAGCAAAGAGAAATATGACTTATGATACTCTATCATCTACATGGAATGATTTGATTATCTGGACATGTATATATTTGTACTTAATTATCAGACATGGCTTTTGAGTTAGACAATGGCTAGTCTTCTCTAAATCTAAGCATGTTGTTAAAAGTAAAATTCAGACTTTCTGTCTCATGTCAAGAGTCATCTAGTATGGGACAGAAAGAAAATAGATTTTAAGGAAATATTTTACTTTTCTGCATGCCCATTTTGTCTATATCATATTTTTTGTTGAATATATCTCTATATGAATAATGTTTAAGTTTTCTACAATGAATATTAGATTTTCCTGCAGTAATCTGTGAAGTTTCCAGGAAGAAGATGGGGCCCCACCACAAAGACTCTACCTGGTAGTTATGACATCATGATGTTGACAGTGCTACTATGAGGCTGATTTTTGGGTACCAGCAGATGAAATGGTGCAATTTCTTAAATGCTGCATCCAGAAATCTAAATAAGAACTTCAAAAAAAAAAAACCTATTGTCTACTCAGAGACCATTTGCAATTATATAAAATAACAATCTTGAAACTTAACCATCATTTTACTTTACAGGATCCCATAGAAAGAACATCACTCCCGTGGCAGCTGAAAACAATTTTAGAAGACAATGTCCCCTCTCCCAACAATGTTTGTCCTCAGGGTTAGGAACACCACTTAGCAGTTGATTATTACTCGTATAGGGTTGGGGGCTGGGGTAGAAATTATGTATGCCTAGAGATCTCAAAAAAAAAGGGAAAACTGAATGAAACGATAGGTAGATTAGTGTTAACCTAATCCCACTAATAATAATAACAGTGAGTAATAGAGTGAATATTTGTGAGCTATTATTTATGAACAATTTACATTGGTATAGATTTTTGTATATTGATACAAGTTCAAATTACCTTGGTTATATTGAATATTCCTATTTCGGTTTGCAATATTTGTACACTTACGCAAAATTATTTTGTCAGATTATTTTCATGCATGTTTCTACTTCTTTTTAAGACATTTTATATATTGATACAATTTTAGTATATATTTATCATAATGCAATGTATATTGGTGTAGGAGTTTCTTTTGTTTATGTGTTGCTTTCATTTGTTGAAGGAGTAAGTCACAAAACAATCCCATACCAGTATGGAATTATGATTAATAAAAGGGTTATTTATTTAAGGGGAAAACTTACAGATCACTGTCCTAGACAACAGCCCTCGGAATGAACAGGAACAGAGTCTAGCAGCCAGAAGCAGGAGCTGGAAGCAAGACAGCGAGCACGTGGCTACCCCTGCTTTATAAAGCAAAAGGGACCACACACGAGTGGGCTGGTATCTTAAAGTCTATTGGCTGAAGAGTGGAAGGAGCTCCCAGAGTAATATGTGTGTTGCTTTCATTGGTTAATGAATAAAGAAACTGCCTTGGCCTAATTGATAGGGTGGAACTTAGGTAGGCAGATAAAACAGCACTGAATGCTGGGAGGAAGAAAGCAGAGTCAGAGAGATCCCATGGATCCTCTGCCTAAGATGGACGCAGGTTACAATTTTACCCAATAAGCCACTGCCATATGGCAATACACAGATTAATAGAGATGGGCTAAATCAAGATGTAAGAGTTAGTCAATAAGAACTTGGAGCTAATGGCCAAGCAGTGTTTTACTTAATACAGTTTCTGTGTGGTTATTTTGGGTGTAAGATAGCTGGGCAGCTGGGACAAACAAGGGGCCCTCTCCATACAACAGTGCATTTCTACCTCTGATCAAGATATTTATACATTGTGTACATTTTGAGGTCATTGTCCTCATTTGTTCCACAGTTCTTTAAAAATTGTTTAATGTTCTGATATGAAGTCTTCATCTTTAAGTTATATAGGTATTAAGTACTATAGAACAATAGTCATTTATGTTTGTTATACTTTTAGTCACACTAGTTAGGTTTTTCAGGTACATCAAAATTGTATTCTTCATAGATAATCTTCAAGCACTTCAAATATCTGTAGAATATGGCATTTAAATAACTTAGGATTCTGTTGACGTGAGACATGATTGATCCTGGCAGTAGTAATCTATTCTTGAGAGACTGTTGAGCACCAAAGGCAAACCACTTGGAGTTTGTTGTCTTCTTGGCACAACTGGCCTTTGGGCAAGGAACTACAGATTTTATGTGCTGCCATCCATGATGATGTGGGATTTAGTGATGTAACTATCTCTAAGTCACTTTTGCTCAAGTAATTCCTCACACATATTCCTGTGGGTAACTCCAATAAAACCATTGTTTCATGAAGTTAGAATTCACTAACATATATATAAAATATGAGACATGGATGTATATAGAACCATGTCTCATATTTTCTTATCTAGAGTGAGTAGCTATGTTTGTTTTATCTTTCCAGGAAATATCCATCGCATAAGATTGTAAGTCAAAATAAAATCTTTCTGTAAACCTAGTGTATACCACTAAGTAAACAAACAAAAAAAATGATAATTTTAATTGCTTAGGAGTCTTTGAAATTTCCTCCTGAGATTTTGCCCACATTTGTTTAATGAGAAATTGAAGTGTTTTTTTTTTAAAAAAAAACTCTTTATTATTGTACAAAAAGTTCTGTTTATTGAGATCTATTATAATGTACTATAAATTTTGTATTGATTTTGTTTGGTTACTGGTAAGTGGTAGCTCATGTCCATAAATATATAATATAATATATATGCCTTTATCAATTCATGTTAAGGTATTTAAAAATATTAGGATACTAAGACATGTTTCTGATTACCATGGTGTTTCTATAGTACATTTCATCAAAGTTAATGGCATCTAATACTTCTGCAAGCCTTAAAAATTTACATGGTAAGAAGACATTTTGTTACATAGTAATGTAAGTCATAAATGATATACTGATTTTGATAAAAAAAATGCTATGTAAACTACAAAAACCGAAAGCACTAAGAAAATATGAAATAATTAGCAGTAAAATAAAAATGTGAATTAAATGTTATCACCTCTTTAATGATAATCTGACCAATGTTTGGAAAAGTCTTAATATAGCAAGCACTTTAAGTAAAAAAATTGCCAAAAGTAAACACATTTATTGATTAATATTTTCCATGTTATCAAGTCAAATTAGACTTTATAATAGTTGCAATCCTTCCATTATCAAAGAAAAGATATTTATTGCTGTTACTCCATAAGTCTCATGAAAATAGAAAATTCTACATAGGAAATTTAGGTTTTATAACCAGACATATACTCAGTCTTTCAGGAAAGCAGATGTTTCAGATGCTTCAGACCTGGAATGGAGACTGAATGTGCAGACAATCTTATCCATTAACATATTTGTAATAGCTCTAGTAATTTCTTTAATATTTCTTGTTCTGTCTGTGTCTCTATAATAAAATATCTTGATAATCTATTTCCTTTGCTTGTATAAAACAAAGCCCTTGGTCAATGAAAGACAAGGTATACATGGAGCCAATATATCTAGTGCCCCCTAGTGATCAAACTAAAGCTTTCCCCAAGAGGCGAAGAAAACACAAATATAAAACACATGGAAGAGAATATTATTGCCTAACCTGTAAGCTAATTTAAAACACTTTGCTTTTTTGCTTTAGTTAAAGCCATCCGAGTTTCAGAATTGATAATCATATAAAACATTTCTACACGTGCTTCAAACTAGCTCTGACAACTGCAGAGTATAACATAAAGATAATTGGGGCTGTGGATAATTCCTAAATAAAAAAAAATTTAAAAATACAAGAAGGTCTGGAGGGACTGCTTAGTATGTCAATTTATTTACCTGTAATCACGAAGACCTATTTGATCTACTGACCCACATATCAAAAAACAAAAAGTAGTGTGGCAATGACTGTTTGATCCCAGCACTGGGGAGGCAGAAACAATGGGGGCCTTATGCTCTCTGAACAGGTCACTAAAATCAGTGTGATCTCTGGGGGTAACTGAGAGACCCTGTCTGAATAAAATAAGTAAAATGGAAAAAGACAGAGGAAAACGTCTAGCATGGACCTCTGGCCTCTGTGCACACCGCTATACGTATGCATACCTCAACCAGAAACACATACACAAAGAAGTCGTTGGCAGTAATTTAAAACTAAGTGTGATGCTGCTGGAATGGTATTTTCATTTACCCAGAGGAACAGTTTTCGATTTTAGAAGTGCAGCATGGATTTGTTTTTTTTCAGTCATTCCTATGAAGAATAACTTTCTCTCTCATGAATGAGTACATGCTGAGACGTGTAATTTACTGGCAGAATATATGCATTGCACTATTTATAGGCAATCCAGAGTTCTTTACATTGATCGTATCATGTGAGCAAACACAGGCACATACACACCTGGCTTTTGGAGAAATCAATTTTCTATTACATGGTAATACTAGAAACAGCAATATAAGAAATCAGTGGGAAGGATACATATCATATCACTTTTCCTCTAACATCACACCATAGTGGAGTCAGCTAAGGCTAGATATTTTTGTCTTCCCTATGTTCTTATATATAAACATATATTCAATACAACAGAAGGGGGACTTAGTCCCACCACCCTCATTAATGTCACTAAATTTTCAAACCTACATTTTCAAGTATTATATTTCAAACGGAACCTGCTGTTGTTTACTCTCTGACATTTTTTGTTCCTGTTACATTTATTCTTTATGTACAGAAATATATTTTTAAACTTCTGAATGTAATCTTCCCTGGAAATATAGCAGGTGGTATGATTAATGCAGACTTCACTGATAAGCAGGGCATTTACATACTTAGAAAAGGAATTTTTTGATCTAAATTCAGAAATTTTGTTTTGTCTTATATCAAGTGGAAATTTGTTTAAAAACATTCTTAAATCTGTGCATTATTTATAGAACCTACAGAGATAATTTGGTTTTAGGGATTTGGTAGTGTGTATGTTAAAAAGCTTAAACCTTCTCGACAAACTTAATTTCATCTGTTTGCCTCTATTAAAGTGAAGTGTGGAAAAGAAATTATTAAACAAGCCCACAAGTAGCAGTGTAAACCTGCGAATAGTCTCGGAAGTCCTTTTCAGAAACCATTTTAGGGAAATTAACCAAAACTACAGTTACTGCCACCACGTATTGGGAAAAACATGTTCCAAAGCATTTTTGAGGTATGCACACGTTCCTGTATGAGGTGGAGCTGTAGTACAATTACTGCAAACATGGTGTGGCTGATCTTACAGTACATAAGGTTGACAGTTTTATGACATGTCTCTTTAATTTCCCTATTGGTTAAATGTTTAAAATGTTTTGTGGCATGTAAAAAATTAATTCTAATGAGGTAAAACTTTAAAAGCACAAAAGAAAAAATAATGATAAGCAAAAACCTTATAATAAATACAATAAAAAATTGCAACATATTCAGTGGACTGTCGGGAAAAGCTAATATAATCTGCAATATTTATTTAAACTTTATGAACAAAATAACAAATTTTAAAAAGAGATAGCTTATTACCTTGTGGATAGTGGTATACAGTGACTCTGGAGAAATATGAGATTGCTTCATGGCGGCTGTAATCAGATTTGGTGGAAAGACTATGAAGATTAATTAATCCCTGGAGATCCGTAAGAATTATAAAATATAAACTGGTTGACTAATTATATCAAACATCTAAAGAAGCAGTAAACCTGCTGCCATTTAAATATTGTATTTTGGGATCGATGGGGGCAGGCACCATGTCAAAATAGGATGTTCCTGCCCTTTTCTGACCATAGAAAAATCATTATAGTTAGTACACATGAACAAAAAGTGCTTAGTGAGAGCCCAGATTGCAGCCTGCATGCAGATCAGTATGAGGCCTTTTATTGGTAGGAGAGAGAAAGCGCACTGAACCTGTGGTTACTGTGACACTCAGAAGAACGCCAGTCTATGGATTCTGCAACCAATTCAGCTTAACCTTAGGTACCTACAGGAATTCTATGTATGTATAAAACTTAGCTCAAGTTTCACTTGGAAATATGGGCCTCAGCGAAACTCCACTGAGAAATCAAGCATTGGGTCACCATCTTACAGGCCTCATAAACAGGACCTCCCATTCACTCATGTAGATCTCTAGATTATGAAATTAAGCCATCTGTGTACAGCACCTAATACCTTGCCTGCCTGTCCATTGAAGCAATAAAGTAACCAAATATCTTTAGTTGCGGAAGGAGTGAGATTTCCAGGTTGGACAAAGCTTTGAAGACTAGAAGACTAGGAGGCCCTTCCTTTTCCACAGTTTATGTACAGCTTGGTTATGAAGAATAAGGCGAAAAGGAGCAGAAGCAACAAACAAATAAATTAATACAGCTCCAGGAAATCACTGAGCCATGACAAATAGACTCTGGCTGACAGCTCCAGATAATCATTTAAACAACTTACCAAGTGAAAGAGGACAAAGATAAAAGTCCTAAACAATATCAGTAAAAGAAGAAAGAAAAAAAGACTTAAGTATCAGTTGTTATACAACAAAGCAATTCTGAAATCAAATCTTGATAAACCATAAACACACAAAACAACACACACACACATAGACACACACATGCACAATAGAGAGCACCTAAGGAGGTTAAATCACATCCAGATGAATGAGGAAGTAAAAAGCAAAAGGCAAGCACATTTGAAATAATCAAGATAGAGGAAGCAGGTAAAACACAAATATATGGGGAAAAAAGAAAAGTGGCATGGAAATTCTAAGGTATCATGAATCCACCAAACACTTACTATGCTAGAAAAAAAAAAGATTAGTTATGTCAAATTACAGAACACTTCCCAAAGCTGTGAGGCAAACATGACATAAACACCATGAAAGAATCTATACATAGACACATTACAAATAGTCAAAATTCAAGCATACAGGGAATTTTGAAAACATCAAGTGAAAAGTAAATTCAAATTTAATATTAAATACCACTATACACTACAGAACTTGCAAATTCTTGGTAAAATGGAAGTTTCTATTTTTAGGTAAGAGAAGTTCAAGATAGACCAGTAAATTTATTTAATATTTGATATTAAGTAACTCATAAAGAAAGAGTTTTTGCAAAATTATTAAGTAAATAAATTAAAGAAAAATTCCATATGAGCCAAGGTAAAGAAATTATCATTTAAGCTGAAAGAAGAGTATTCAATTTCAAGGAAGATAATATTTGCAAATGAGTGAAACCTTTCCCTTATGTTAAAATCATCAGCTGTTTGGAGCTTTAACAATGGCTCAGAGGTATCAAAGCACACAGCGTTCCTGCAAAGCAACTGAGTTCACTTGCAGAAACTATTGAAGGGGAAACTTAAGTGCTGGTGATGGAGTCATGGTTCAGTTGTTAGGAACTCATACTGCTCTTACAAAGGATCAGAGCTTGGTCCTGACCCCATGGTGGGCAGCTCCTAACTTCTTACAATGAGTGAAAATAACCTTAATGCAATCCTGGTCATCTGGAACTTTATAAATACTCTTCCTAAAAGTGTGTGTGTGTGTGTGTTTATATTTGTTTAGATTAGTTCGTTTCTAGACAATCAGTACTACTACCTCAACTATAATTAATGGACAGGAAGTATTTCTGTCACTGAAATTGTCAGAGGTGTTAAGAGATGAAGTCCTGTGTGCATCTGATTATAGAACCTAGGCGACTTGCCACCGTTCTCTGCATAGCATGAACTTTACTTTTTAACTGACCCCTCCTCTTTTGAGACAGGTTCTTACTGTGTATCCATGGCTGACCTAGAACTTGATATGTAGACCACACTGATATTTAAGTCACAGAGATGCTCTACTCTCGGCCTCCTAAATGTTTGGATTAAAAGCATGTGCCATCAAACTCAGCCTGACTGGTCCTTATTTTACATTCTTTAATTTACACATGTATTTTTTTAATTCCTCCCAATGCTTCACTCAATTCATACCAATATAGACTCTGCTTTATGTAGTTCCTTATCTAATCCTGAATAAGTTTTCATATTAACATTCTCTGACTCATCAGGCAGAACAGATTGATGCTCGCCTTGTTTTTATAAATATTGCTCCTTAGAGGCTATTTTTGAGTGCTTTCCAGTCTCATTATGCCTTAATTAGGATCCTGTTTCAAAATAGACCAAATGGAAGCACAACATCTTACCTGCATGATTAATACAGCCACATAAAATATCCTATTGCATGATTTCCCCACCAAGTTTAATCATCTTAGATCTATCTTCAATACACCCTGAATTAAGCCCACATGTGTCACCTCCCTTTAATTATCCTAATTGGAACTCCTTTTGATCCACTATGTGGGACAGTCTTTTATCTATGCTTCTTCCCTTGGTGGCTCAGTCATATTTAAAGCTATAAAATTCTTCTCTTCTTTTGCACGCTAGGATTCCATAAACAGAAAGTCTTTATTATTATCATTACTACCATTATGGTAGAGGAAAAAAAGGAAGAAATTCTGTTCTCACTGAACAGGGGCATTTAAGGCAACATTACTAGGCTCCAAACAGTTTGTTCTCTTTTCTTTTCACCTACCTCCTCCATATGCCTCAAAATGGTGAAACAGATGCTCATTAATTCTTAAAATTCCTTTAAAATATATAATATAAATTCTCAGATTACAGTGATTAAGACAAATGGTAGTTATGTAATTTAAATTCCGCACAGAATTCATCAATTGATCACCCTCACTGTTTGCAAGATAGGCAGTCAAGATCGCATGATTTTTTTCCCCTACAAAGACTGAAAAGGAAACTCCTTCTCAGGTTGATTGGCTGTCATGATCTGAGAAAACAAATGGTATTGTTGTACAACGTTAATAGCCTACATTCTATTCCTTGTTTTGCTTTTACCAGACTGTGAAAAGACCAACAGCTGTTGTCGAGCTAAGGAGAACAGAGAGAATTTACAGTAGGTGGCACCGCCTGTGATTTTCCTTGTTCCAACCTTTGAAATCTGTTGCTATATTCTGGAGCTGGGTGGAGAACATGGCATGATTCTGTGTCAGTGAATGAGTAGCCAACAGTGGCTCGAGTCTCATGCAGACGCTGTCCTGTATCATGCCACAAGTCACAGCACAGGCATGTGTGTTGAGCCTCTTGTCTTGATTTTGGTGTATCTGCTTGAAGTATCTAAGAAAAAGCCATAAAATAAAAGCAGTTTGGATTTAGCCAACTTAACTCTAGAGATGCAAGTCGAAATTCACACATTAAAATTTATACATGTAATCAATGGTCTTTTCTGCATACTTCATTTGGTTCATTGCTTTAATATGAAAAGAATGAGATTTTTTAGTGTATAACTGGTTGATGTTAATAGATATGGAATTTAAATTTGCAAGGTCTCCCAAGGGAACACCCATTTCCAGGTAAGACACTGACACAATTTTAAAAAAATGGAAAATTCAGTTTAAAGAAGACAAAAAGGGTTTAGGAATTTTATTTCTTGTTACCTAGCATTTGTGCAAAAAAGTTTTCTCTGTTAAACATATAATAGTATATTCAGAAATACTTAAGGCATGTATAAAAATTTTTAAAAATTTTATTAAATCCAATATATCAAACACCTCACATGCGTCAAAGACTCCTTGTATAATGATGAGATAATATGTTTCATCTTACAATGCAGTACTAATAAATGTAAGATAAATATACTGTTTCTTAATCCAGTATAGAATTCCTCTAGGTACTAAGTTCTCATTTTTTTACTGTTTTTGTAATTTACATAGTGAACATAGAAAATGAGTCAATAGTACATATGAATGATTTTTGAGCTGTATGAATCCAGAAGAGAAGAGAGATTTCAATAATTTATTAATGATGCTGGTTAATTCTCAAATGTTCACCGTAGCATGGCAGAGGGGGTTTTTTGGGATGATAACTCAATATAGCAATGAAGGGGCTTTCTGTTCCTTGGCAAAAGAACACACATGGCAATGCTATCCAGTTTTTCATATTGTTTTCAAGCCTCAATCAATTGTGTCCAAGCTGATTTGTTCTTTGAGGAAATATTATTTTGCTAAAACATTGCGATGTAGCATGTTGTGATACTGTATATTATTAACAGACCTTCATTACTCCTGGATCAAAGAAGGAAAAGAAGCTCTGCTAGCTCATTCAAGTAGATCTTATAGATTCTCCTTCAGAATGAATTGAAAAATCCACCCAAGGATGATACCACAATCCATTACACTGTTGCAGTTGAAAACATTTGATCCAACCTGAAGATATTAAATTACTATTCACTGATAACAATGGTGATAAATTCAATATCTGTCCTGAATTATTGCTTATTATCTTAAATAATTACTCAAAGTTTCTATTTTCTTAATTTATCTTAAGCTATTAGTAATTGATTGACATCACTATTTGTATATTCAAATTAATAAGTAAGATTATATACTTCACTGGTCAATTATTTCCTTAAAAACTTTTGTTCCTCTTTTCAACTCAGGTAGGCATAATTTCCTGATATGCCAGCAACAGTGCTAATGCACACACTGAGTCTGCACGCAATGATTACCACACTGGATGTTGGAAACACAGCAATAAATGTGTCCAGATAAGTATAAAATCTCTGTCTTTTATGAACATTTGTTGTGTTTGGGAAACAGTTCCTGATGTTGTTTACAGAGTGCGTAGAATCAGAGTTTGAATTTGGCTTATGTGTGTGTGTGTGTGTGTGTGTATTTGACAAGTGACTGACTATCGCACTGACAGCTGAGACTAATCACATGGAATCCAGACCATCTCCCTAAAGACTGCACAGTCAGGGTCATTCCACGTAAGCAACCACTTATCAAGAATTGCTCAATGTAAAGAACAGATTTCTCAAGAGATTTTCTTTTCTCCACACAATGTCAGGCTTGCTTTGAGTTATCCACAGCTACTTCTGCTGACTCAAAGGCCAGAAGGCAAGTAGGATGATGTCTAGGGCATCTGCTGTCTGATAAATTACCTCCGCAATATGAGAAAAAAGCTGATAGCAACAAGCAGACTCATGAAAGATACTTCAGTAAACTCAGCAGGTTTAAAAAACAGACAAATTAAGTCTGTAACTATGTATTTAAAAGAAACAATATCCTAGACTAACTAATCCCCACACTAAAAATATTTAGAAAAGATAGGCTACATAACTTGTGAAACAATAGGAGATGAAAGATATGCCAAGCCAAAGAAAAGAAGGAATATCAGATCTACAGCTGAAGATTATTATGCCAATAGAACCTGAGAAAGTTTAATTGAACATGTTGGATGTTATCTCAGTTGTCTCTTGGACTTGTCTCTATATTTCTCTTTTAAGTGAAATAGGCTATATCAAATGTTAATAATCAGTAACTGACAACCAAGTCATATTTAAAGTAGTAAAATCCATCAACTTACTTGACCTGCCTAGTCTGAAAAAAAAAAGATAAAGTCATTAATTTCCTTGTCAAACCATTTAGCACTCTAAGAATTTTATTTATGATTTTGAGAGTAGAGCTGTCAAGAGCTATGCCAAGGAACAGAGGGATTGTCTATTTCATTTTGAAACACGTAAGTCAATGCTCTATCTCAATAACCACAAAATCTGATTCTTAGCTGTTTTTGTCTTTATTTGGTGTACAAAAATTCATTAAGCTGTATATATTTATATTAAATTTCAGTTGTGCTGCGTTAGCTTTGAGCCTTGTGAAAGTTTAAATGTGAGAACATGGTTGATGTCACTTGCCTTTAAAAACAAGACTCAAATGGTCTGAGTCTCTGAATCTGGCTTGGGTTTCTGATTTGCTATATTGAGTACTAAATGTTTTAGACTCTCCTTCAAGCTGAGAGTTGCTACTCACCTATAAAGTAAAAATCTGTAGATATTCCACGCTAACCACTCTTTCAGATTCTGTCTCAGTTCTAGAGAATAATATGATTAAAGGTAACTTTTCATGTCAGCTTGCTTACAATGAATATGTAAGGTAGAATAAGGAATACATCCATTATGACCCAATCAAACATACTGTGACATGTTAGCTCCACTACACCATTCATATCCAGGTTGTCTGAGATATTCCGACCATCTCCCACTGTCCAGATTTATTTATTTTTTTCTTTCAATTTGTAGATTATGGCCAAACTCATGACAGCATCTGCTGAAAAGAGCACATCATATGATAATCGTTGTGGCTGATAAAATATGGCACACATCATAAAGGATCGGAGAGGAGGCTTCAGAAAATTTTGTATTTTTCCATTCTTTCTTCTGGAATTCTACCAACACACCACAAAACAAGTTTGGGTTCTTTACTCTAATATGAGAGCCAATTCAGAAGAAGTAGAGTCAGTTGAATTAGGCCATCTAAAGCACCTAGTACCTAGTTTACTCAACAGTTCACTTCAACACATAGATCAAAAAATCATCAATAAGGGAAGTTCAGATAAAAAACAGAATAAACTGCCAAATGAATAGCACAATTAAGAACAAATTATTTGACTGAATATATAGGCAATTGACGTATTTAAGGTCAGCTGCTTATATATGAATATTTATTTGTGCTAAAACATACTAAAATATATACATTTAACCTTATTTGGTTTAAAATAGCTTTTAAATTTTAGAAAACAATTCATTATATATTCTGATATATATATATATATATATAAAACCATTGTGATCATTGTGTAGTATTTAATCAACTATAAGAGATAGTAATATTTTATTATAAAATATTATATAATGAATTATATTTTTCCAAAAGTAGAGTAATATGTGTGCTCTAGGCATATGGAACATAGACTAGACTAAGCTATTACATTCAGTTTGGGGAAATAAATTCATTTTCCACTCACAGTAGTTTCAACTTCTGATGTATTTTTAGGGATGTCAACTCATTTTGAATCAGTAGAAGTGTATGCATGAATATAAATGACTATGTGTGCACAGAATTAAGGTACACTCATATTCTTTTAAAGTACAGGTCTATGCATATTTCTAAATGTACCTACAACAATGATGCTGATCTTGGCCAGGATCATGGTATTCAGAAAATGATTTTTTTATCTATGTGATTGTGGTGTGACATGTGACATTCTGCTGGAGAAGACACAAATGTCTCTACTCATGAGTAAGGAAACTGAGAATAAAGTAAAAATGCCACTTAAGTGCAGCTGAATGTTGCAATGATTTTTATGATGATAGTGAAAGAGTCAGAGACAACACTTGATCAGACTTTTAGGAATTTCATAAGAGGACCAAGCTACACAACTGTAACATATATGCAGAGGGCCTAGGTCAGTCCAATGCAGGCTTCCAGGTCCATCTCTGTGCACCCAGGTTAGTTGATCCTATGATTTTTCTTGTGGTGTTCTTGACTGCTTTGAATCTTGTTGGCAGTAGTTTCTGTTCAGCATGATCCCATAGCTGTCCATTCCCAAAGAAGCATACAGAGGTTTACATTACCTATAAACTGGTTGGCCTAATAGCTCAAGCTTCTTATTAACTCTTACACCCTACATTAACCCATAATTCTTCTCTGAGTTAGCCACGTGGCTTGGTATCTCCTATTGGTGAGGCATTCTCATTTCATTCCTCCTAATGAATTTCATTCATTAGGCATCATTACAATGATATTTTCCCTCTCCAGTCCTGTTTGATTCTATCCTAGGGGTCTCCAGGGCATCCAACCTGTAAGTTCCATTGCTTCAGATGGTATCAGGAAGGGGCTTACTCACTTAGCATGGATTCTAGACTAGATGTGTATTTGGTTGACCACTCCCTTAATATCTAGGCCACCTTTACCCCAGCACGATAATTAGGCAAAGCAGATAGTAGAGCAAAGGTTGTGTGGCTAGGTTGGTTTCCCAATTTCTCAATTTGAAGTCTTTTCTGTTCACAGAATATGGCCAGTTCAGGCTATGTATCAACAATTGTTAAGAGTCTTATCTGGGTTAATTCTTGTAGATTCCTGGGAGATTCTCTTGCACCAAGTTTTTACTTAATCCTGAAATGCACCAGAATTTTGAGTAGTCACTTTTAGTATTTTCTCCCTCAATTCACCCCCAACCTGCTTGCTTATGTTCCCATCTCCAGCCCCACAATCCACTCATAATATATCTTCTACTTTCCCTTCAGAGGAGATCCAGGCATAAACACTTCATGGTTACCTGGTTTCTCTGGGTCTGTGAATTGTAGCATGGCTATACTTTATTTTTCTGCTAGAATCCACTAATGAGTGAGTACATGGCATGTTTGTCTTTCTGAGTCTGGTTTGCCTCACTCAGGATGAGCTTTTCTAACTCTATCCATTTGTCTTCAAATCTCATGATGTCATTGCTTTTTAACTGCTGAGTAATACTCCATTGTATAAATGTACAACATTAACTTCATCTTTTCCTTAGTTGAAGGACACCTAGGTTGTTTCCAGGTTCTGAATATGACTAATAAAACTGCTATGAAAATAGTTGAGCAAGTGTCCTTGTAGTATTATTGAGCATACTTTGGACATCTGTCCAAGAGTATAGCTGGATATTGTGGTACACTGACTCCCAGTTTTCTGAGAAATCAGCGTATTGATGTACAAAATGGCTCTCTGCAAGTTTGCACTTCCATTAGCAAGTGTTCCCCTTGTTCTTTATATATTTTGGAAATTAGTTTTCTATCTGATGTAGGGTTAGTGAAGATATGTTCCCATTCTGTATGTTGCTATTTTTGTCCTATCGATGGTGTCCTTTGCCTTATGAAAGCTTTCCAGTTTCAGAAGGTCCCATTTATTAAACGTTCATCTTAGTATCTGCATTATTGGTGTTTATTCAGGAAATTGTCTTCTATGCCAATACACTCAAGGCTATTTTCTACTTTTTCCTCTATCAGGCTCAGTTTATCAGGATTCGTATCGAGGTCTTTATCCACTTGTACTTGAGTTTTGTGCAGGATGATAGATTTGGATCTATTTGCATCCTTATATATGCCAAAATCCAATATTATCATTATTTGTTGAAGATTATTTCTTTTTTTAGTTGTATAATTTTGTCTTCTTCATTAAAAATTGCATGTCATTAGGTATGTAGATTTACATTTGGGTCTTCTGTTGAATTCCATTGCTCTACCTGGTTATTTTTCTGCCAATATCATGCAGTTATTATACCTTTGTAGTAGTGCTTGAATCAGAATGGTGCTATCTCTAGAAGGAATGTTCTGTCTATCCATTTTCCCCCATATGAAGTTGGGAATTGTTAATTCAAGATCGATAAAGAATTGTGTTGGTATTTTAACGGCAAATGCACTGAATCTGTAGATTGCTTTTGGTAAAGTGGCCATTCTCATTATGTTAACCCTACTGATCCATGAGCATGATAGATATTCCCATCTTCTAATATCTTCTCCAGTTTCTTTTTCAAAGACTGGAAGTCCTTGTCATCCAGCTATTTCACTTGTTTGTTTAAAATTAAACCAGGATATTTTGTTTGATTTGAGGTATTGTAAAGGGTGTTGATTTTCTGGTTTCTTTCTGAGTCCATTTATCATTTGTATACAGGGTACTACTGATTTTTTTTTTTTTAGTTAATCAAGTTCATCTTTCTTGGGCTTTTTGTTTGTTTTTTTTTTTTGAGACAGGGTTTCTTCGTGGATCTTTGGAACTGTTCTGGAACTCTTTAAATCAGCTAACTTCCATCTGCCTACCTTTACTTCTTGATTTCTGGGATTGAAGGCATGTGCCACCATTGCTGGCCAAGTTAATCTTGTACCCAGCCTTTGACTAAATATGTTTATCAGTTATAGGAGGTGCTTGTTAGAATTTTGGGGGTCACTTATATATAGTATCCTATCATCTGGGAGTAATGATACTTTAACTTGTTCACACACAATTGATTTAAAACATATTCAATAAATACAGGTAAACAATATTCAAAAATCATCAAAAATATCATCCACCATGAACAAGTAGACTTTATTCTAAAGAGGCAGGGATGGTTCAACATGCCGGGGAGAAAAGACCATCTTATTAAATGCTGAAAAATCCTTTGAGAAAATTCAACAAACATAACATGTCTTCATAATAAGTCTTGGATAAAATAATGTATATCAATCAGATTGCCAACATCAAATTAAATGGGGAGCAACTCAAAGCAATTCTACTAAAATCTGGAATAAGACAAAGATGTCCACTATCTCCATACATATTCAATAAAGTACTTGATGTTCTATTTGAGCATTAAAAAATTAAACAAAAACAAAGGGACATAAATTAGAAAGGAAGAAGCCAATAGTATCTTTTAAATACCAAGTAAATGAACTGTGATCAACACTCCCTAAAAGTAAAAGCTTTTTCCTTTTTTCGGTTAGACTATAATTACATCATTTCTCCTCTCCCTTTCCTTAATCTAAACTGATACATATAGCCTTTATGATCCCACTGAAATACATGGCCCCTTTTTTAAAAGTTGATTTCATATGCATATATTTCTAATTATGATATACTAATATATATATACAAATATTTATATGTGTATGTATTCCTAATGTAGCCTGCTCAAACTGAATAATGTGACTTCTATGTATATTTTCCTGACAAACGTATTGGTATTGGGTAATCAATTGGTATACTCTTCCTTGTGGAAGACTGTTACAGCTTTTCTTAATGCCTGCAATATTTCATATGGTGCTGAGTGCCCATTGCCTTGTACATGGCCACTTTGGTATGTCTAATATTGTTGTCCTTTTTCACCAAAATTTTAAGTAATTAGGTTGTTAAGATTTTGTTGTTACACATGGCTGTCTCCCTGTACCCAAGTGACAAGGCTTGTCTAAATATCCTAAGTGGAAACAAAGCCCCCAATTACTCATAGGATATATCCTAAATTTCTAAGTATCAGAATATCAAAAGTTACTTTTGTATATTTTAGAGTGCCACTGTCATTTATGTAGGTTCTTTTGTAGACATTGTACATTTTTTACAGAAAAAAACATGATAATACAGTATAATTAGTTCTTTACCATATTGAGTTTATTCATCTTCTAAGAGCAGGGTTTTTAATAAGGTTAGAATTATAAACAAATGCAAGAGAATGAAACACCCCAATATATAATAAGAATAAAGTAGCCACTTATGGCTAAAATTAGAGAGTACCTGGTTAATTATTAAGTCACCCCTGAATTTGGTCAGATAAATTTCAAGTTGGAAATAGTTTCGAGCTGCTAACACTTTTGTTCTGACATTGTAATATCCTCTCATAATGGGAACATTGTTGCTTCACATGGTAGAAACAAAATAAAGTTGAACATAAAAGCCTCCATCTTTTGTTTGTGCATTCTAAGTATATTTAATATAATTTTAAGATGCCTAATTTAGCTTACATGAAAAATTAAAGAATATTTGTGTTAATAAAATATTTGATTAGTAATTTTCAAACACGTTAAGAGTCTGTGTGCGGAAAAGAAACAATGATCTTTCTCAAGTGTCATCATTGAACAATTGGAGAATTGACTAGAACACAATACTTACCTACGTATGTGCAAAAGTTGATACAGAGAAATAGAACACATTCCAATGTATAAAGGTCAATACATACCCTAAGAGATATAAAATATCTCTTAGTGTAAAGGGTGTATAGTGTAAAGGGTGAGTCAGTTTTATTTTATAAACAATCTTATTATTTGACATTTATTTCTGTAAATTTAAACTTATGTGTGAATATATTTTCTCTTAAATTGCTAAAACATACTACTTAAATTTAAATACATTTAAATCTATTATTTGTTATTATAAGAATTCAAGGACTTTTAAAAATTACTTGAAAATAAACATTTTTGAAAAATTAAAATCTAGAACTGGGGCTAAAATCTACATTTTTAAGAAATAAAGTTAATGGTATCTGCCTACTTAATGTTAGCTGACATATATAACTGAATTGTTAAATATACATACCAAATCATCATTGTGTGTGACCTGTTAGAAATATTTTCCTGCATGTAAGTTAGTGCTAAGAATAAATAAGTTCATTTGATAGAGATCTCAGTTTAATGATATGGATAGATATATAAATATTTTATTAAAAGCAAATCATGAAAACTATTTTCTGAAGTAAAAATTCATAAATTAATCATTAAGATATGTGCCTTCACTGTGGAACTTTATCATCACTAGATAAAGAAATTTTTGAGAATCACAGCAACAGTTGTAGCTATCTCTGTACTGCTTAGCACTATGAACAAAGGGTTGATATGATCATTATGCTGCAAATGAAGAAGTTCTCCAATTAAACCCACTCTGGAGCTTTAAACTATATTAATGGTACCGAAAAGGTTGCATAAATGATTGCTTTAATAGAATGCAACAGAAAGTAGTTTTAAGTTTTATATGAAAATATTTGTTCCCATTGCTATAAAATATTTTATTTTCACTATTCCATTTCTAAGCTGCATGAGATGGCACATTCAGTGACTATACTATTCAATTTCTCCTTTAACTTCAAACTGCATTCAATAGCTTTGACAACAGGAAGATTATTCTCAATGTAGCAGTTATCACTTTAAAAAGCAACTATTCGATTCATTTTATTTTCTTGAATTTATTGTATTTAATTATTAATATTTTTGCTATTAATTATTTTTTGCATTATTAAAATTTTCACTCAAAAAGTGCAAAATAATCTTTCTAAAATGTATCCTTTTATGTATATTAGAGCTTATTTATTCTATTATTTTACTTACTCATCAATATGTGAATTAATGTCTTCTCTTCCAGGGGATGGAGTAATGGGACTGTGGAAATATATCAAGACTTTTTTGCCAAACCTTCTGAGGACATTAGTTCTTCTGATTTCAACAGGTTCATAAAGGTGATATGAGAATTAACTTGTTTTTGCTCGACCCCAAACCCATAAAAAACTCCTATGCATGCATGAGCTGGTCTTTCCAGAGCACAGATTGCTCTCACCTGTGATGATCAGCACATCTATTATTAACTAGTAATTTAATTATGGGAAAGTCACTAAATCACCCCAGTTCTCCAGGTACTTTATTTATTCTCAAAATAAGGAAATAGAGGACCAATAAGTTGTAAAATACTGAGATGTCAGTTGGTTAATGATTTTCTAAAATGAGCTATTTCTAAGAGTTAAGGTCCATTGTTAATAATGATGTATAGTAAACATGTTTGTGCCTGGTGAGTAGAACTTTTTATGTTCTAATTAACTTTATATATGTATGTCTATGTGTGGACATACATATCTGTGTGTATATATTATATATGTGACATATTAACTTGTATCCATGTGTATATAGGTATATATGGTTTTGTCCAAAGTTTCAATAAATGTTTCAACCTTTGCTGAATAGACCAAAAAATGCCTATCAGATGACTAAGCAAATAATTTAAGTAAAAAATGTAGAGAAAAAAATGAGTATTTTACAACATTGATTCCTAGATGCTAGATGAATGGTGGGAAAAGAAGGGAGCTTGGTGTATATAGGTAGAAAATATCCAGAAAATTCCCTAATGTTCCTTGGTTCAATGTAGTAAGCTTTTACTCAGACAAAAATTATCATTTTAGTGGAGAATATGGAAGTCATTGGTATGGACTGGTAAACTTCAGACCTTGAATCTCCTGAACACTTGCTTTATTCAGGAATGTTTCCAATGAAGAATGTACTCAGAAATCATGAAAATATTTGTACGTATCAACATTCAAAAGAGTTGAGGAATTAGCTTTATTTCAAACAATTATTAGTGCTCATAATTTTTAAAATGGGTCTTATGTAGTTAGTTATTTGAGTAAGAATTTTTAAAAATGTCCACTTAATATAAAAATGTCTTAAAGTTACATGTGTATCATCATAGCGACTATAAATATGCATAAGATTGAAGATGAACAAGCAATTATATAAAACATTAAATATTAAATAGTTTCAAATAAGAGCTGTGATTATATATAATTTTTCTGATGGACAAATAGATAATTCATCTGTAATATCTATAATAGGCAGGTAATACAATTGTGAAATACATTACAAAATTTCTTAACCAGTTAGGTAGAACTTGAATATCATACTATTTTTAATAAAAGATCATGAGATGTAAGATTCTCTACTAATAACTGAATTTTCATTGAGATTCATTGTGGTAATTATTTGTTTATATTATTCATGAAATTTTTAAGTTTCAGATACTACAATAAAATCTATTAGTAACAGTTAATATAAGAAAACTTTTTAGGTTGTATTCAATAATCCATTCATTTGGGAAATGCAAAGATCAGCATTTATTTATTTTAAATATGAGTTCCAGGCACTAAACTATAGGATGATCATCATGGAGGAAATACAATTTCATTGTTACTTAAAATGCAAATGTATGTGTGTATTGCTATGAACTCAGAGCACTTAGGATGTTTAAATTGCTGTGATCTCTGAGCATCTAGGGTAAGTGCCAGAGCTCATGTATGATATTTATTTCATGAAATTCTTCTTTAGACAACACTTCTGGAGTGATACTCACTGCTGCCCTCCGTATTGACCCATCCTTGTGCGTAATACAGATTAGAAATGAAGAGCTAACAATCAAGTGAATTTTTTTCCCCACAGGAAACTGTAAATAGTTTTTTTTTTTCTGTAGCTTAAAAATCTGTTTTCCCAGGTTCCCAGGTTGACCAATGGAATTGAATTGAAACTGGGATATTAATCCATGTACCTATGAACATCTGATTTTTAACAAGGAAGCTAAAATTATACAATTGAAAAAAAGAAAACATCTTAAACAAATTTTGCTGGCATAACTAGATGTCAAAATGTAAAAGAATGAAAATAGATCAATATCGATCACCATGCATAAAACTCAAGTCCAAATGGATTAAAGATCTCAATACGAATCTTAACACACTGAACCTGACAGAAGAGAAAGTGGGAAGTAGCCTTAAATAAATAGATACAGGAGATTACTTCCTAAATATAACACTGAGAGCAACCATAAATAAATGGAACCTCCTGAAACTGAGAAATTTTGATAAAACAAAGGACTCAGTAAATAAGACAAAAAGGCAGCCTACTGAATGGGAAAAGATCTTCACCAACCCCACATCAGACAGAGGAGTGATATCCAAAATATATAAAGAACTCAAAAAATTAGACATCAAAATACCAAATAATCCAATTTAAAAGTGGGGTACAGATCTAAACAGAGAATTCTCAACAGAAGAATCGCAAATGGCCAAAAGACACTTAAGGAAATGTTCAGCATCCTTAGCTATCAGGGAAATGCAAATTAAAGTGACTCTGAGATTCCATCTTACACCTGTGAGACTGGCTAAGATCAAATAAACCAATGATAGCTTATGCTGGAGAGGATGTGGAGTAAGGGAACACTCCTACATTGCTGGTGGGAATGCAAGCTTCCAAAACCACTCTAAAAATCAGTATGGTGGTTTCTCAGAAAATTGGTAATCAACCTAACTCAGGGATCAGCAATTATACTCTTGGGCATACACCCAAAAAAATATCCCAATTATACTACAGAGACATTTGTTAAATTTGTTCATAGCACCATTATATATAATAGCCAGAAACTGGAAACAACCTAGATGCCCCTCAACTGAATAATGGATAAATAAAATGTGGTACATTTACAAAATGGAGTACTACTCAGCCTTAAAAACAATGACATCTTGAAATTTGCATGAACGTGGATAGAACTAGAGAAAACATCCTGAGTAAGTTAACCCAGATCCAGAAAGAAGAGCATGGTATGTGTTAACTGTAAGTGGATACTAGCTGTAAATCAAAGAATAACAAGCCTATAGTCCAAGACCCTAGAGAAGCTAAGTAACAAGGAGAATCCTAAAAGAAACATATATAGATCCCTCTGGGAATGGGAAATAGACAAGATAGCCTAAGTAAATTGAGAGCATGAGAGTGGGAAGTGAAGGGAGGGCAGAAGGGGAGGAGGAGAGAAGGGGATGGGGAAGGAGCACTTTAGGGAACAGGATAGTCAAAATGGGGGAAGGACAGAGAGTGAGAACAAGAAAAGAGATAACTTGATTGAGGAAGCCACTATGGTGCTAGCAAGAAACCTGGCACTAGAGAAATTTCCAGAAATCCACAAAGATGATCCCAAATAAGACCCTAAGCAATAGAGAAGAGGGTGCCTGATCTTGCCTTAACCCATAGTCAGATTGATGAATATCTTAAATGACATCATAGAACCTTCATTCAGCAACTGATGGAAGCAAAGAAAAAGAACCACAGCAGAGTATTGTTCTGAGCTCCCAAAGTCTGGTCAAAGAGTGGGAGGAGTGAGAATATGAGCAAAGAGGTCAAGACCATGATGGGGACACCCACTGAAACAACTAACTTAAGCTAACGGGAGCTAAGCATCTCTGGCCTGACAGAGGGGAAAAAAGCATAGTAACAAACTAGGCCCTCTGAATGTGTGTGACAGTTGTATGGCTGGTGCAGACTGTGGGGAAACTGGCAATGGGACCAGGATTTATCCCTCCTGCTTTAACTGTCCTTTTAGAACCCATTCACTTTGAAGGGATACCTTGCTCAACCTGGATATAGTAGGTAGGTCCTTGGTCTTTCCTCAAAGCAATGTACCTTACCCTGGGTTAGGGGTCAGGGAGACAGTGGAGGAAATGGGAAGTGGGGAGGGAGTGGGAACTGGGATTGGTATATAAACTGAAAGAAGGTAGTTTTTTTGAAAAAGCAAATAAAAAGATTAAAAGAAGAACAAATTTGCTTTCCATGTTACAAATTCTTTTTGATATATTACAATCAGAAGAGATTGTCTCCCAATTATGTAACTTGGGAAATGGTGGGATCCAGGGGTTTTCATTTGTCCCATATGTACTTTTGTGTTTCATTTTATTCTCCTTTTAGTAATCATTTTTATGATCAGAACATGTGATTTCATTAGATAGGACTATTCATCAAGAAGAAAATATCTATTGTTTTTGACTGAGTCCATATTTTCTCAAGATTCAGTTAAAATCATCTCACACATAATCTGAAAATAGAATTAATCTGAAAGACATTAATTCTCAGAAAAATTAATCCCAACCTTTCTTCATGATATTTCACTTACAATGTGTCTTGTTGTACAGAGACTATTTCTTAATGACATTCCAAAGCAAGTTTATCCTTATTTAAATACTGTTAATTATATGAAACATCAAAAATGTTCAAAAACAGTTGTTTTGAACAGGAAATTTTCTGATATACCAATTTAGCTAAAGTATCTTAATTAGTTTTTCTTTCTCTATTTCTTGATATTTTGTTATCTTTTCATAGAATTTCTATTTAGTCATTTACCCAGAAAAGTCTATTCAAAAAAACCATTTTCTCATGGAATATCCTAGAAAAGTCACTAGGGTTAACAATTTTAAGAGGATAGAAATACCTCATGTCTCTTATTTAATCATTAAACAATATAATTTAATTAAGAAAATAAATATATACAAATTAAATATCAGTGTCAGATAACTTTTTCAAAGTAAGTTTCTTTCAATTGTCACAGTGTTTAAGCAGGGAACAAACACCTTTTGAATATCCAGGTTACAAACCTTTAAATAATTTTAACCCTGACATTCCAGTGAAGATACTGATTGTTGTACATCAATGAAACCTGTGATTCTTAGACCAAATAAAAATCTCCTTTTCATTTTCCACCTAGACTTAATATTATGGATTGACTGCAAATGTAGGCATAAATTGTATACATCATTACAGGAATGCCTCTTTGTATGAGGAGAAAGTACTAGCCATTCTATCAAGTTAAAAAGAGGCTCATTCCTTGTTCTGTTGAAGTCATATTAAAAGAGAGAGATAAAGGGAAAGAAAAAAGTTGATGAAGCCCATCAAGATAAAGTATTTCTCCAGTGAATCATTGAATAAGAATAAACCTTGAGAAATAATTGCTATGCCTTCTTGTGTGAGCTCAAGAAAAGAAATACTTGAGGAATAGAATATATAGATTCCTTCCACAAGGAAAACCTACTGATTTTTTTAAAGTACTGATTCAAAAATTGCTGTGATTTCGGCCCAATCTCAATTATAGTGCTATAAATTGATGCCCAGCATCATTATGCCATTTTCTTCCTTAAATATAGTCATAGAAGCAACAATACTGAATAGAAGCAAGTTTTAAAAATTACTGTTTGCAACATAGTGTATAGCAAATAGTCTTGACTACAGATTTTATTTCACAAAAATAAATATCATAAAAACTATATATTCCTAAAACCTTAAGTAAAATGGCATTTTTTAAATTTCATTCATGAGAATCGTTTTTCTATCAGGTTTGGGATTTCTTGCATGTGTACATGCTCCGTGCATATATTCGTGTATATACTTATGTGCTTTATGTTTGTTTGGCACCAATCATTTAGCCTCATATCGCCCTTCTGCTTGCTGTGCCCTAAAACCTGAGTATTAACCCTATTATAGTCCTCAGATATCACAGAAGTTAGGACCCCATACTCTAAGTAGATTTTGCCTCTTGATCAAGCTTTGGAAAATTACTTTGGGGTTAGCAATCCATCTACCAGCTGCAGTTGCTGCAAGCCAGGAGGGACACATAATTGTCTTAGGAATCACTCAAAGACTTGGCTGTCTAGACTTGCACTGCACTACTCTCCAAAGACAAATTAAGATCCTGGGTCTGTATTCCATTCTCCATACATTAAGTCCATAATCACTGAGAGTTATGCAAATAAAAGCATGAGTTTACTATTTTCTGCATCATAACTATCATATCAGTATAAACTTAAAGTCATTAAATGGCAAATATACTTTTGTTTCTTCTGATTTTTCTAATATATCATTGGAATATAAGCACTAACACTTAAGGATTTTACCTCTGAGAGAAACAAATGTTTTATGGACTATTATTCTGCATAATAATGATGGGGGAAAAGCCACTAGCCAGTCATATCAAGTTGGGGTGTGGCCACGTGGACCCAGGTAGAAAATCGAGAGAACACAGATGTGCTCTCTCTCCATATGGTGTCCACCTGACGGATGGGATTGTGGCGTGAGTAACGTAGTTTCCCCCCCTTTTTTTCCATTAAAAATACCTGTTTCTATTGATCTGGCTTGGTTATTGATTTTTGCCAACTTAATACCTCTTCATCTGGCACCCAACGTGGCTTTTAGGGCCACATATTGCCAAGATAGGGTAAGACAGTTTTAAAAAAGTTGGTCACTTCAACATTACAAATGAGACTTTGGGTGATTGCCCAGGTAGTCAGTTGTCTCTGTCATTTGTTACACATTTTAAAAGTTTCCCAATTACACTTCCTGTCCACTCAAGTAATATTGTTTCCCTTCTCAGATTAAATAATTATAGTTACCCTCCTCACAGTTTAGCCAAGCTTAATTTCAATGTAATAGTTAGACTCCTTAAAATAAAATGTTTATTAAAACTTTTGTTATACATTCCTTACTTAATATTGTTTATTGTTTATAATTTTGTCTTTGGTGTCTCTTCCTATAATATATAACTATGTTGGGTTTGGATTAATCTTGTTTAGACAGAAGGGGGAGATGATGGGGGAAAGCCACTAGCCAATCACATCAAGTTGGGGTGTGGCCACTTGGACCCCAGGTAGAAAATCGAGAGAACACAGGTGTGCTGTCTCTCCATACAGTGTCCACCGGATGGATAGGACTGTGGCGTGAGTGGCGAGTGGCGAGTGGTGAGTGCTGTTCCTATTGAGCTGGCTTGGTTATTGATTTGTGCCAACTTAATATTTCTTCATAATAATATAAATGGACAAAGGAAAAATGTCTCCCAACTCAAGGTTTGAAATAATGAAGGAGGTCACAGAAATGTTATGTACTTACTTTGTACTATGCATGTTCAAAAACTATTCCTACGTAAGGATTTTTAGAATGAATCAATAAAATAAAATATGTGAACATATACTCTGTATAAATAATCATGTTACAACATGCAATGGAGATGCTAACCTGGAAAGTAAGATGCTAGCAATCACAGGATCTCAACCCTAGACAAAGAACTACAGCAAATGGGGAAAAGAAGAATGAGAGAAATGGTCTTTCCAAAAAGGAATAGCACCTTGATAGGTTGTCCATTGCCAAGTGATCACCCCTGAGATCCTATACATACAGGTAATATTATACAGACTGAGAACATTATATTTATATATTTGAGAGTAGAGATAATAATAATTAAAAGAAAAGAGGCCATAGATTTGGAGAGAGAGAGAGAAGAGGTTGTATGGGAGTTATTGGAGGAAGGAAATTTAGGAAGCATAAAACTTTATTGTCATGATATTTTGTTTGTTCTCTAACAAATAAAACTTGCCTGAAAATCAGAATGCCAAGATAAGCCATTAGTTAGCCATAGAGGCACACACCTTTAATCCCAGCACTCTGGAGGCAGAGACAGACAGATCTCTAGTACTAAGAAGGTAGAGACAGGAAGGGATATGCCTTGGTGGAGAGAGGAATATAAGGCAGGAGGATACAGGAGAGCATGGCATTCTGTCTGAGATTTGTGGAGACAGCATCTTGCTTCCTTGGGTCCAAGCATTTAGAGAGGTAAGAACTCTAGTGGCTGGCTGATCTGCTTCTCTGATCTTTCAGCTTTCACCCCCTAATATCTGACTCTGGGTTATTATTTAATAAGACTAATTAGGATTGAATTACTTCTTACTGGAATGGGTAGAATACTGGCATTTAGAGGTGAGACTATATTAGTGGGATTTTGAGTTTTTTTTAACATTAGTAAGAGATACAAGCTCACAGCAAGTTCTTTCATCCTCTGGCCCTCAAAATCTTTCCACCCTTTCTTCCTCAATGGTACCAGACTCTTAGGTGTGGGAGCATTTAGTAGATACTTCTATTGAGACTGGTTAATGTCAGAGGCTGTACTCATAAAGTCCAAACCAACATGCCCAAACATGAGCTGTACAAGGATGACACTTGGGTACATGGCAAATTAGAAAGAAAAATTGTAAAAATCACATGAACCCTGAAGCATATACAAGGAACTATAGGCAACTGTAGAAACCTAGGAACAGGATGGTTGTTCCTTCCAAGGGGAAGGTTGTCTTATATGAACTGCAAGGTTAGAAATATATGTTAATATAAATACATATGTGTGTGTGTAATAATAAGTAGTGAAAAAAGAGTTCCTGCAATTGCCCACATCCTATTCAAATAGATCCTTAGTTTATAGTTTATTTCTTATACCATGTGAATAAATGTCATCAGAAACACAGATTTGAGTGCTCACATAATAAAATGTTAATCCTGACCTGGCTTGTTGAGACTCATTAACCAGAAGTATTGGTCAACTATCTTATCAATGATATACCACACACACACGCACACACACACACACACACACACACACGCACACACACACCATCACCCAATAAATAAAAAATGTAAAAAAAAAATCATTATTAACACCAAACACCATCAAGGATCATCAGATCTTTCATACACGACTGATTAGTCTGTAAAATAATGAAGAAACTCTGATAAACAGTTTGATCTTTCTATAAAATAAATATGAAACTTCAATTAGACCCAGCAATTAAACCCTTGAGCAACAATGCTGTGCTTGCTTTAAAGCCTGTACTAAAATGTTCACTTACCTTGCACTCCTCCCTCCTTCCCTCCTCCTTCCTTCCTTCCTTCCTTCCTTCCTTCCTTCCTTCCTTCCTTCCTTCGTTCCTTTCTTCCAACTTTCCATATTTTCTTCCTTCCTTCCTCTGGTGTAGGAGGTTCTTCTGTTTGTGTTTTGCTTTTATTGGTTAAATTAAGAGACTGCCTTGGCCTTTTGATAGGGCAGCCCTTAGGTGGGCGTAGTAGACAGAACAGAATGCTGGGAGAGAGAAGGCAGTGTGGCAGACGCCATGTTTCTCTGGCCAGAGATGGACATAGGTTAGAATCTTCCCAGTAAGCTATGACCCCGTGGTGATACACAGATTACTAGATATGTGTTAGTTTAAGATGTGAGAGTTAGCCAAGAAGAGGCTAGAGCTTATGGGCCAGGCAGTGTTTAAGTGAATACAGTTTCTGTGGAATTATTTTGGGCATAAGCTAACCGGGCACCAGGAACACAGCCCTCTCCTCCCTACTACATTCCTCCCTCCCTCCCTCCTCCCTCTCTCACCCCCATTTCTTTCTTCCTTCCTTCCTTCCTTTCTTCCTTCCTTCTTTGTATTTTTTAGACAATATCCCTCTCCCTTGTGAGTGACCACAGATGTGATCCTCTTCCACCTTGACTGGAGGTCAAGGAGTTTGAGCTTTTTTTTACTCTTTCAAAGTTGCTGACAACAGATGTGGCTATGAACAAGAGAGTCTGACCCAGGCTGTGGTTAATTAGTATTTTGGGTATAGAGGTGGAGCCACTCTACCTGCACCAAAGATCAGAGAATTCAAGTCTATTCCTATATCATATTAATAACATCTGTTGCCTCCCCCTTCCCCTTTTGCAGTGAAGTAGATAAGCATATGGAAAATAAATGTGGGTGGATCAGTATTCACTAAATTCCCCCTTCCAACACTGTTCTGTGTTTCTGTCTTATTTCTTTAACATCTCTGTTTCTTTTGCTTAATAATACTAGACCTCACACTCGTACCCTGGAACATATGAGTTTTGTCAAGGCTGGACTTCGACACTCCCTCTGTGTATTCTAGCTTGGCCTGTAACCTGTGATTCCCCTGTCTTTGGCATTCTAAGTGCTGGAACAGCATCTGTACACCACCACATGGCTCTAGAGTTTTCTTCATAATAGTGAAAACAAAGACTCAGCTGAGATATTCTTGAGAACAGTGGACCCACATAGATCATACATATTATTGAATACTACTCAGAAAAAAAACCTACTGTCATATGTGTAATGAGTTGGATCAATCTCCAGAGAATTATACTATGTGTAAAATGTCATTTTCAAAAGACATTTACAGTATGTTTCCATTTAAAAAACATTTTGAAGAATGTGTGTCTTATTTCAATGTCAGTCATCACAACAGATTAACAAGGGAGCTGTGGAATATTGTGAGTAAGATCATGGATGTTTGAAAATGAGTTGATTCTGTACATTATCTTTACAATGGTTGAGTAAATACAATTTATTTAATGATAAAACTGTAAAAACTTAGACACATACATACACTTGTATACAAAATAAAATAAATTTGAAAAATGCAAATGACTGTTAGATAATTGATATTCTGATTGTGATGCTGTTTTTGTATGAATGAAAATGTTCTCTGTTTGGTGGTTTCTTTGAAAGCTAAGCCTCCAGCTGACAGTGCTATTTGGGAAGCTTAAAGAATCTTTAAGAGGCGGGGTTTGCTGGAAGAAATGCATGACAAAGTCAGGGCATGAGATTATATAGTCACTCCCCACTACTTTCTCTCTGTATACTGAGTGCTGATACATTCATCATTTGTTTCTGTCTAGTATCATGTCCTTCTCACAACTTGTTAACTCCAGTTATCTATTTTCTGCTATTCTTTGGGTTTTATGCTGTTGTTTGTTGCTTTTATTTTGTTTTTGTAAGACAGGGTTTCTCTGTATAACAGTCCTGATTGTTCTGGAACTCACTATGTAGAATGGGCTGGCCTCGAACTCACAGTGATCTGCCTGTCTCTGTCTCCTGAGTGCTGGGGTTAGAGTGTGTCACAACCACTGGACTTTTTCTGTTATTCTTAACTTTGGTCAAAAGTCACAACTTTATATGCTACTTACTACACCATGATTTTTGCATCCAAATCTACATTTGCTGTAACATAAGGTCCAGAACTCACCTTCACCAGGAGACTAGAATTTTTTCAGAGAATTTTAATCTATAAAATTCATAGTTCTTATTGTCAAATATTGTCTTGACACGTAGAACTAAATATGTCTAATTATTAAGGATTTATCACTGTTTTCTTTTCAGATAGGAGTTATGTCTTGGTATTTCTTATGTATTTTTTTCATATTTTCCAATGATTGTTCTGATAGGAGGGCAGTAAATGCTTACTTTACATGAGACTATCATATCATACATAATACATATCATACCTGAATGATTTTAAAAAATAAAGTCTATGAATTAAAAAATGAACATACACATAATCTTCACAGTATTCTAGGCACACAACAGACCTCAAATTGAATATAGTGAATCTATCTTCAGATCAAAAACACATAATTTTTACCAAAATTTAAAAGTACCTATTGCAACTTGACAATGAATTTTCTGTATAGGCCTCCATAAATTTCCTTCTTAAAATTTTTTGTGAGTAGTAATATACTTGATATTTCACAATTTTCAAGCACTTTTTTATTCTTGGTTGTATGCAACAAATTAATGATGGAGGAAAGGAAAACGCTGTTCTTAAGTCCATGTTTTAAGCTAAATATAATTGAGCGTTATCGTACTTAAAAATTAATGCTGAAATTTTGATGAAGTTCTAAAAGGCAACTTTATTTTAGAAACATTGTCAGTTCAGGTATTTTTATATATAATTCTCAGAAATGAATATGCACCAGATAATTTCCTAGGGGAAATGATGTTTTCTTTATGAAAAACTGACTTTCATCAGAATTTTTGACATACAACTCTGGTGAGTTCAGGATTACTTATGTGACACTCCTGCCAGTCTTTTATATTCAAGATGTGAAGAACTGGGCAAAGGTCCAAAATAAAATGTAAAGTGTGGCTAAATGTTCGAAAATAGTAATTCCTGTCCAAAAGCTCTAATACCAGCTCAGAATGGAATAGTTATCGATGCCATTCTTCATTTGATTTGCAATTCTGGGAGTGACTTTCGAACAGAGAATGGTGGTCATATATTCTCCTCTGTGTCAAATCCTCAATGATGGGATAGGGTAGGCTTTCAGTTCAGTACAGAAGAGCAAAAGAAAAATTCTGGCATTTAACTTGTCATATGTATGAATCAAGAGTGATCTGTAAATGAAAGCTAAGACACATGCTTCACTGGGAATAAAAAATTGGCAAGATTTAGGAAGGAAGAGCAGGGAAACACATCTATTCTTTTAGGGTCTTCAGTGCCCTCTAAAATGATTTTGACAAATATTTAGTGTTTACCTCAAGTTTGATTCTATGCATCTTTTTACACATTTTAACATCCCCTCCTGAATATTCATGCAGATTCAGCTCTCCTTTACAATCCACTTTGAACTCTGTGGACCTTGGACAAGGTCCATAGTCCATGACAATATAAAACAGACTGAGTGCCAGAGAAGTTCCCCCTGGATAAGTGACATATTTTCATATGTTTATTGCCTCAGCTGCTTTATTGGATCAAATCAGTGTCTATGAAATGTCTCACAGTGAAGGCCCTCAATAAATGTTTGCTCTGATCATCCCTGGCACAAATATTAATTAGAGGGACTTTGTTAGAACTGTTTGCCACATGTTTTGAAATACCAAGTTGATGGGTCTATAAAATGCATCACAGGGATTAATATTTATTTCTTGTTTAAAAATTTATGTAGTAGCTATCACTTTAGAACCTGGCTGCTTTGACAAGGTACTATTTTAGCATTAGGATAAAATCAGTGAGAAGAAAAGACATCCTATTTACAATTAGTTTTAGGTCAGCCCATGTCCAGGGCTGAATAATTTTTATGGAACTAAGTATGTAAAGACTGCAGAAATGACTTGGTTTTTATTTCTCTTAGGAACATAGTGATCATTATCTTTCTTATCCTTTTTTTTTTTTTTAAAGAGTTTGCATCCTGTGCTTCCCCGAAATACCACCCATTCCATGTAATCCATTCATTTTACTCTGGCTCAGAGATTACTTCTATCACCTTTTCCTTGGTCTATTATCCTATATTTATATTACAATTTAAATTATATCTACAGTCACTTCTATTTCTTACATCTTTGTAATGATTCCCAATGTATTTCACATGTATTTAGTGTGTGTGTGTGTGTGTGTGTGTGTGTGTGTCCTCACATGCATTTGCACATGCACACTGACACATGAAAGAATATGCCACTGTACTTGTGGAAGCAAAAGACAAGTTGCAGGAGTCCGTCAGTTCAGGTTTTCAAACATGTAGGCCCCAGAGAATAAGATTGTGGGTATCAGGCTTTGCAGTAAGTGATTTTGCTTGCTGAGCAATTTCACCAGACCTTAGTATCATAATTACTATCCACTACACTTGAGTTCACATGTAATCCTAAATTTTTACATCAAGGAGAAAACATGATTATTTCGTGAATGTTAGTTTGTCCCTCTGGAAATGAAGTGCCTGGACAGGAAGTTCAGGGACTATTAAAATGGTACTAGGGGATGGAGATATGGCTCATTGCATAAGAGCACTTGCTGCTTTTACAGAGGACCTGGGTTGGATTCCTAGCACCTACATCAGACAAATAATATCTGTCTTTAACTCCAGTAACAGGGTATCATGAGCCTTCTGGCAAGACCAACAACGATGTGGTGCAGTTGCAAACACATATATGGAACTAAATATAAATAAAGGGTTTAAGGCAAAATAATTTGTATGGGTTTGGAAAATATTCTATTGTCATTTTCTTCTGGGGAGAAGTAATTTAGAAAAGAAAAAGTAAACATGAGATAATAACTTTATAATACATTGATAATTTATCAAAGATATTCATTAAATTTGATGTTACTATATATATTTACAGTATTTAACCTTTTATGTAATCTGAAATTCTTTAACTAGGATCAGATGAGCAATTTAGGAAATTTTCAAGGAAAGTATTCCAATCAACTCCAATGACATGAGAAAATGCTCAGAAATTCTGTTTCTCTTAAGTTAGGTAGTTTGACATAATGTATATCTCATCTGCTGAAGCAGTCTATATAATCAGAAATTAACTTTATTTTTTACTGGTGTGTAAGGATAATACTTTAAACTAAAAACACTTTTCATAAAAACATGAAACACATTTGTTTTATGATGTACTGTATTTGCTAAGGGGATCTCTTGATCTTATGTGAACGTGATGACCCCTCTTGAAATTACATTGATTTATATAATTCAGTGACTTCCCTAAGACAGATGGAAGAGCAATTGTCTAGTTTATATGAAGACCTTGATCATTGTATAATGTATAACTTATTTCACCATATAATCTAAGATTGCTATCTAATTTGGCATTCTTATATAATTATATTCTAGAGAAAAAGTCACACTGTATTGCCAAAGTTGGCCGTCATCTTATCATGTAACCTTGCTTATTTCTGATTTTTTTTAACCCTCCTACCTCTGCTACTAAGTGCTAAGATCACAGGGTAAGGTCACATATGCAGCAAAATTCATACTTAAAATAGTAAAAAAAAAAAAAAAAAACCACACAGAGGAAACTTTATGTGACAGTTTGCTAGTTTGAGAAATATTTCACCTTAATTCCCCACCTACTAGAAAACTGGAGAAAGTGAAAGTTGACTGTGGCCACACATTATTGTTTGAGGAGTTAGGCAAAGACTTCAGATATTTATGCAAAGATCATCTTACTATTTGATTTTATTGTCTACTTCCTGTTCTAGTGAAGAGAGAAATTTATCTTAGCATGTTGAAAATTTATGAGACATAACAAATTATGAATCAGTTTCTTTAGTAATATTATTTCTGAGAATATAACTGTTTCAAAACAAATATAGTAAGAAATATCAGCCAGTCACTTTATATTAATTAGAATTAATTTATAATGACTATTATTGTCATTCATTTTAATAACTAAGTAGCATCAGTGCTATACAAGTATATGTAAATATTATACTATGAATTTAAAAGACAAATATATCATGATAGTAATGTCTTCGGTATGCCAAGTATATAGACTTGGTTAACAGAGAAAAGTAGGTCATTGTTTGGAATTATACTACAGTTAAACAGAAGGAAGACATTGTGTGTCCCCTTGTGTATCAAGGTAAGTTACATAACAATTATACACTATGCATCTTTTAGCGATTTATTTTAATATTTATTTACATGTACATTTGTTTTTGTTTTTTTTTTGTACCTGCTCATGCATTCAGCATCTGGCAAAGATCAGAAGATGGTGTCAAACGTCATGGAACTATAGTTGTAGGAGATTATGAGCACTCTGATACTGATACTGGGAACCTATATAAGATCAAGAAGATCTACTAAGCATAAAGCCATCTTTCCAGTCAAACATGTACATATCTTTATAAGGGTTAGAAAATTTTAAAATGTTTTCCTGCATAAAGAAACCATGAATTCTTTTTTTCACAGTAAACAATGATGCCATTTATTTAAAATGTTTATATGTATATAAGTATATATGTATTTATATATACATAAATAAATGACTAGATAGATCAACAGACAGTCAGATAGGCAGATGGATGGATAGGTAGATAGATAGATATGTAGGTGGATAGAGAGAGAGAGAGAGAGAGAGAGAGAGAGAGAGAGAGAGAGAGAGGGAGAGAGAGATTAACAGCATGAAACCAGTCACCTTCAACCAAATTGCATCATCCTTGTTTGTTTCCTTAATGTTATCCTCTCGTTGATGACCAGAAGACTTCAGGAGCCCATGGGTAGCCAGGTGTGTTCCACGTTTCACCTGTTCTAAATGTATTTCCCTGTGGTAAAGTTCAGGTGGACAATTAACATGAAGGAAATGGTTGTGGCCAGACTCAAGGTTCTCTCCCAAGATGATACTTTCTGCTCACCCTACCCCCCAGCTACCTGTAAGATGAGGCCAACTCTGCTCAGGGCTACTGGATCTTCAACCTTCTTGGTAATCACACAACTCCAGACCTCCAAGAAAGGCAGAGCAAACACTGAGCAGTACTCTCCCGTAAGAGACCAAGGGAGAAGGCTCAGGCATCATGTGGAAGCTAAGAGTGGTGTCTGGGGTGACCTGAACAAAGCAAGTTAGTTTTTCAGAGGCACTACCACTGCAGAAACTGTATCCTAATAGACTATAGTCAGACATATGGTGGGAGACAGTGGGACGCGGACCTTCTCCCTCTAGGTCACGACACTGGTCAAGACCAACACACTTTGCAAAGACAGAAGCTGCTGTGGAGAACTGGGATAGGAAGAAAGCAACGCCTAGATCATTTTATGCATTTTTAACATAGAGAATGTAATAAGTGTCACAATAGCAAAGGCAAACTCATAAATTTGAAGATCAAAATTTAACTTTCCCCTCAATCCAGCCTCCTACTTCAATCTGTCTTCCTGTCCACCACCCCCGCCACCCGCCCAGAGCACTACTGAACTATACCTAGTTAAATAAAGCATCAAAACAGCCCAGACCCTCTGGAAATCAAGGGTTCCAGCCTAAGCAGCCAGAGCAAACGGGTTCAGTGAGGAGGGATTGGGAAAAGGCACTTTGGGTCTCAACTACATGATATACCAGGACAGACAAGGGCAGAGGGCTTTTGGGGGGCTGTGGGTGGCAGTCACAGTATCCATTCTGTCATGCAGATTAGGGGAATTCGTCAGGAATCCCACCTGTTTGGTACCAGAGTCAAACAAATGAGAGTGGCCAAAAAGCATTGGGGCAAGCAGAAAAATGACCAAGTCTCAGAACTGGGTGGCCATCCCAGGCAGAGGGAACAGCAGAAGCAGACAGGCAAGGCTCACAGGCAGCAACAATGGGTCACAGAGGACTAAGAATAACTTGACTGCCAGCTAATCAATTTTTCAGATACGCACAGCCTGGACTCCACAGGGAGCCCCAGAACCAGGCCTTTGAACAACACAAAGGTTCCTTACCTTACACTTTCCCCTTCCCATACAAGTATCCCACGGTCCCTGATTTCTCATTTGGACCAGAGGCTAAAGTAGATAGAAATGGCTAAACACAAACTCCAAAGCCCCCACCAGGGGAGAAATGGCAAGTTCTACAAATATTTCAGCCAAAGGACCCTGGGCCTTGCAGACAGCAACCCAGCAACAGTTAGTGGGCTGAGGGCCAGCGGGGACACTAGATGGGAGTAGAGAGATAGACCCACAAGCAAGTGACCAGGTCTCCCAAAGCAGGTGGAAGTCTGGGTAGAGACTTACATCAAGTGATTGGTTGGCCTGGAGGCTATTGGAAACCATCGATTCTTAAAGTGGTCATTGTACTTTTCCCAAATTAAATAGCATCGTGTGATTACATGTATTAAAACATCAAATAATGCCTCATTAATGTGTATTAGTCTTAATGTTTCCTATCTGAAAAAGAAAATATATGAAAAGAAAAAATTCTTTACTTATTTTTTTTTAATTTCTTTGTGTTTGTGTGGTCTACACATGTATGTATATGTGCAGGAATGTCTGCACATACATATGCCTGTTTGCATGGAGGCTGGAGGCCAACTTCTGGTGTGGTTCTCTACTAGTATTTACCTGAGTTTTGAGATAGCTGTGGTCACTGACTCAGCTATTCAGTGACTTCCTGGGCTCTGTCTGTTCTAAGCTGTAAGAATAAACTACTGGGGATGGTTTCAAGTGGGTCCTAGGGGTCACAGCCCAGGTCCTCTTACCTGTAGGGCAGTGTGATAGTTTGAAAGAAAATGGCCCCCAAAGGGAGTGGCACTATTGGAATGTGTGACCTTGCTGGAGGAAGTGTGCCACTTTGGGAATGGCCTTTGAGATCTCTTTTTGTCTAGCTTCCCTCAGTGTAACTGAGAGCACACTCCCTGTTGCTTGCAAGATTAGCACTCTCAGCTCCAGCACCACGTCTACCTGCATGCCGCCATGTTCCCTTCATGATCATAATATACTGAACCTTTGAAACTGTAAGCAAGCCAGCCCAATAAATATTTTCTTTATCCGAGTGGCATAGTAATGGTGTCTCTTCATAGCAATAGTAAACCCTTACTAAGACAGGCAGGCATTTTACTAAATGAATGATTTCCTCAGCTTTGCAAGGTAATTTTTATATGTTAGATAACTTACGACTAGATTTAAAAACAAATTTTATACTTTGAATACTTTTAAAGAGCAACATTTGCAGATTTAAAGTGAAATTCAACAGTATTGCCAATTTTTCAGAAAATAAATGTGGGTAAGTTAAAAACTCTTTATATTTTGAATGTTTACATGCGGTGCCACTTTGTCATCATGATATATTTGTCATAGAAAATTATGGTATCAATTCACATGATGACATGAATGAGTGATGAGATCTGTTCAAGGGTTGGTGTTTGAAATCATTGAGAAATTAAGCCAGTGATTCTAAAAACTGCAATTGATCCTTTCACAATTTCTTTAAAATGTCTAATTTTATTTTTAATTGTATTTGATTCTCAGCAACGTGCAATAGGAAACAAAGTACACTCACATCTATTGTCATGGCAATAAAATTATTTTTAGCATGCTGCATTGAATATGTTCTCCAATTTCTGAAATGCACTTGAGGGAGTAACACTGTCCTTCCTAAAGGCAGGACTCTAGTCCATTTGTATACGCACATTTTGAAATTTTCCTTCTGTCTTTTGCCATTCTTTGACAATCTGTTCAGTGACAAAATGCGTGAACTTTAAAAAGAGACAGCAGTCAAAACATCATAACTTTAAAGGATTCTAATTGAACAATGATAACAGCCTGAGCCCTCTTTCAAATGATCAAGTTTATCAGCCATGCTGTCAATAACTTCATGGTGCTCTCTTTTCCAGTTTCTGTACTTGAGAATGAAAGACAGTTCTTTGTGTTAAAGCGAGTCAGGGATTATATTCTGTAAGAACCACTATAGGTGATGGACGCCTAAGTGATCTCCTGCTGCTGGCCTTGGATGGTGAAACAGCTGAGAATACTAATGGCAACAAAGCGGGAGCGGGTTTGCTCCTTTAAAACCATGCCCACCTCTATTGATGTACACAGGGATTTGATGGATGTGCTGATCTGTCTTCTTACTCCAAGCAGCACATAAAACTTAGTTTAAATTGTTTATCCCTATAGATTTCATCTGCAACTCGGGATGGACTGTGGCTGTACTGGTGCTAATATTGGAATATGACTTTGAGACACACAATTAAGCCAACCCACAGCTTCCTTCCTCACTATGTCTCTTGCTTTCTGTCAGTTCCCATCCCCACTGAATTTACTGAGAGTACAATGAAATTTTAAAAGAGAAAAATGATGCTCAGGGAAGACCTACTGGTGCAAATCAGGAATGAAGGGAGAATGCAGCAGTTTGAGCTGTGGAAGCAACATTTAGGTCCCTCACAGAACTGCTGATTTTCAAACCACCTTCTCTCAGTGTGTACGTGTCTGGGATATATAGTACCTTGCAGTGACTGCCTCTCCGACAGAGAAAACCTGTTTTAAGATTTCCTGTTCTGCAGAGCCTTACTCTCCAGAATTCACAAAACACACTCTTCATTCTAGACTCAGCCTTAATTTCTCCTGTTCTTGGTTACTGAGCAATAACGTATATGGAGGAAGTCATTGTAAAGGCAAATAATGTGAAATGTAGGCTTGTGTTTTTTTTTCTGTATTAAATGCTGCTTCTTGGCACATCAAAGACTGTTCCTTCCATCATCAAAATAGAAATAAATGACATTTCTAGAGACTAAGCAAGCACTAAAACCATTAAAGTCCTTTATGGACTAAAGTCTAAAACAACAGCATTCATCTTCTGATCTATGTGACTGATTCAACTTGGCATCAGCTGAATGGAATTTTGCCGGCATGGCACATACCACACATCACTGTGTAATGGCTAAGCTTGATTTTCAACTCGATGCATCTTGAAAGGGGAACCTCAACTGAAGAATTGCCTCTGTCAGACTGACCTGTGAGCATGTATATAAGGGAACATTCATGAGTGCTAATTAATGTAGGAGAGTGTAGCCCACAGCAGGCAGTACATCTGTAGGCTAGTAGGACTGGACTAAATAATGAAACTAGGTGAGTAAGTCAGAGGGAGCAAAGCAATAAGCAATGTTCCTCTGTGACTTTTGTTTCAGGCTACAGAAGTAATGTGTTGTAGCTCCACATTCACCAGCCTGACTCTCTGTCGTTCTCTCTGTAGGGCAGATATGTGACTACCTCTGCATGGTCCATGGATTTTCAGTGGCACACACACACACACACACACGTATGTATACATATATAGTGTGTGTGCATATATAGTGTGCATATATAGTGTGTGTGCATATATAGTGTGCATATATAGTGTGTGCATATATATAGTGTGCATATATACACACATATATATACAGATATATGTGTGTATGTATATATACATATATAGTGTGCATATATATAATGTGTGCATATATATATGTGTGTGTGTATATATATATAGTGTGTGTGTGTATATATATATATAGTGTGTGTTTGTGTGTGTGTGTGTGTGTGTGTGTGTGTGTGTGTGTGTGTGTGTGTGTCAGTGTGCCAGCTCTTGGTGTCTCTGTCTCCTTGCCTAGCAGACTGTGTGCCAGGGAATCAGGTGTATTGCAGCTTTAACCTTCAGGATTCCTGTGCCTCCTCTTTTTTTCCTTCTGTGTACTTGGGCTTTACTCTTAAAGAAGAACTATCTAAACATGAGGGCATGGTACTCATAGACATCCCATGGGGAGAAGAACCCTCCCCAAGGAGCTGTTTATTATATCCCTAAAGGACTGATTCAGGAACACTGTGTTTTTTTGGTAGGTGTCAGTACATTATATCAGAATGGAAATGGTTTATAATTTGCATTTTCTTTCCAGTTTAATTCAAAATATCGGTAATTTTCCATGTCTGAATACACAATACTGATATAAGCATCAAATTCAACAATTTTTAAATCTCCACTGGGGTTATTCTTAACCATTTTCATTTATATGTGGGTAAATGTTGCCATTTTTTGAACAACAAAATGATGGATGAAAATTCTATAGCCTGGGTTGTTTCTCAATTAATCCTGAATCACTCTGGAGTCTTGTGTGTCATGACAGTGGGGAATAGATGACTGTAGTTTCTCTTTGTTGCCTCTTAAAACCACAAAGGACACGGTCCTTAAACAAATGTCTCTGAGACAGAGGATTATCAATATAAAACTAACTTTAATGCTTGCACTGAAAGTACTTTTACTTTACCTTAGGACAACATAGAAAATTATATTGACTATAGCAACCAATAGTAGAATGTCATCCATTTGCATAGTACTGTATCTCTGAAAGGTCTGTGTGTTTATTCTAGCCACAACTCCATGGCAGGAATACATTTACAAATAACAAAGGTCACTGAGTTATATGATAAAAGGAAAATTTGTGGAGTTAATATACAGAAACATATTTCAGCATGAACCTTTTATATTCAGATTTCATTTTAACGTTTATTATATTTAATAATATATGAATATATTATTATATTCATTCACTACTTAATGAAAAGGTAAAGATAGCACTAGAGAATAGAATTTTCTAAATCCTTCCTCAAGAGTTCATTAGTCTGCTCTATGTGTTCGGTGCCAAGATACTCCAACCTTTAATTAAAACCAGCAATCCCCAGCATCCATTTGGTACCAAAAGCTGCCAATATTGCCACTCTTTGATATCTGTGCCAAAAGGTATCAATGGCTGTGGGTTTGGGCATGTGGCCCCCTGAATTACCATAAACTATTCAGGGAGCTCCCGCTGTGTTCAATGGCAGAGTTCTAAGTCCTACTGAGGAAAGTGTCCTTCTCCCTCCTAGGAAGAACTCATCAAACCTTATGACCATTCAGTCTTTATTAACATTGAATCTCTAATAGGAAAGCAGTCTGTTAAGGATAATAGAAGAAGCAGATAATGAAGAAACAGTGTATGAAGCAAACAGTTTCAGTACATTTCTTAATGCATTGATTTCATATAAAGAATTCTATGGCTTTATTAGTAATCTAGTCTTGTTTTTTTCTAGCAATTGATATATATCTTGTTAATATGTCATTTACATTTCTAAAAAATGTATTTGGGCTTTTTATATGTAACGTTTATTTAATATTATAATTGAGGTACTGTATGTATAACATTTTCCCTGATGATGACAAAAAAAATTGGAGTTTGTCAATCTCTCAACACCAAGACAATGGCAGAGGAAATTCTGAAAAAAAACTAAATCTTCATTCTCAGATATATATAATTTAAAAACATTTTGAATGCATAATAACGATTGCTTTTGCTGTTGGCTTGAGGCATTTTTCTATTTATAGAATAATATAGTAAATGAAGAAAAATAAAATCAAAATATTTTAAAAATATAAGAACAAATAATGTATAATGATAAGTGTAAACCATTAGACATTGCTTATTCTATTTTTTGTACCTCACTCCCAAGAATCACTCTTATTCCCATTTTCTCACACACTCAATAAAACCTGACACATTTTTAAAAATCTGTGAAAATGGCTGTAAATTCATACTAATGAGTCATTAATATATGGGTTTTGTGTGGGTGCAAGTGTGTATGTGTGTATTTCTGCAGTAGTGAGCATACTAGGTATGGACACATGTGGTACAGTATGTGTGTGGAGGACAGAAGACAATCTCAAATTCACAGTTGTCTTCCACCTTTGTTTTAGATAGGTACTTCAACTGACTGAAAGCTTCACCACACAGGCCAGGCTATCTGGATCATGAACTTCTAAGGACCTTTTGCTCTTTTGTCTCCCATCTTGGCATCACCGCTATTACAAGCATGTGTCACCTTAACACAGTTTCCTTGGTATCCAGGCATGTGAAACAGTTGCTGATTCTTGCAAGAAAAGGAGTTTACTAGCTGAGCCAGTAGAAGAGCTATTTTCCTAAAGTGCATTCCAAATATGTTTTTATAATATTAAAATAAATTAAATATTCTGAAATTTTAACTTTCAATGTGCTTATATAACTACAAATTTATTTTTCTTTATTTCATAAAATATAATAGTGAAGTTTCTTTTACAAAAAATTAAGTGAATTGGGAGATAACAAGTAGCTTAAATGAACTTTGTCAAAAAGCATATTTAAAATATAAGGTGTTCTAAATAAGTCACATTACATATTAAAATTTAATAGAATCAAGAAAGTCTGAAAAACATAAGTTAACATAAAAAAGGTAGGATTAAGACATTTTAGTTATGGATGCATGATATTTACCAATTCAACATGAAGATAATTTTATTTATTATTGCTAGAAAATTAGAATAAAATTATTTTCCTTTCAGGTTTACTCATTTTCTTATAAAATATGCAATCTATAGGACAAGGACATTGCAATATGAAACAATAGAGATTCTGAATAACATTTGGCAAACCTATCAGCTCTACTCCAAATCTAACATTCTAAATAAGCAGGGCTGAAAAGAAGAAGCTAAGAAATAGCTAGATATATAAACATACGCACACACACATACATACATACACACATACACACACATATATATATTATAATATGTATGTGTGTGTATATTCTTGATTTTTCCCCTAAAAATTTCTTAACCAGTAAAACTAAGGTGAAAGTTATGTTATATACTCAGAATCTAAGATATAAAATAACATTAGATTAATTTTATAACCTATCACTTCTTGATCTATGTATATGATTAAAGTAACTAGAAAATAAGTTAAATTGTTTATCATATCTAGTCCTCAACTGCCATTTTAGCTTTGTTGATTTCTATGATATGTATGGTAGTGAAAAGAAGACAATTAACATAGTTCCAAAATACCCTTTTGTAATCTGAGGCCAGAAAATAGACAGTGACAATTTCGTTTTGCTTGGAATACTTGTTGTTGATTCAAGTCATTTACTAAGAATCAGGAAAAAGTCTCATCACAGTCATCCTTTTGGATTCATATTTTACGTGGTTCCTCATAGCAAACCCCTTCACTTTCAGAACTATGAGAAGGAAGAACATGTCAGATACAGTGATGGTTATTATCTTTATTACATGAGTGTGACATCATTAATTTCCATCAGAATTCCTCTATGCAAAAATAAGTGCAACATCTCATATGCATGCAGGAGACTGAGAGATGAACTTGTATACACATTAAATATTTATAGTACAGGTAATTTTATGGGTAAGGGAATTTTCTGCATTATGCTTGTGCATCACTTGCATTTCTGGTGTGCATACGTGTGCAGGGGGCAATGAAAGCCATCATTGGCTCTTCTAGACTCGAGATACAGATGACTATAAGCCACTAGTACTAGTAATGAAATCTCAGACAGGTAATGCTCATGACTACTAAGTCATCTCTTTAGCTTGCTGCTTTTAAATAAGAAAACTAATTCTGCCAATTCCTAAATGCCAAGCTCCAAATTTATACAGGGTATTTTTTATCAGTTCCACTGTCAATAAAGGTATAAGTTCTGGGAGAATTTTAGAACTCATGTGCCTTAGGGATATTGTCTTAATTTAAGAGAAGACAGGGAGAGAAAAATAAATGATATATCAAACTAGATAATTATTAACACAATAATTAACAGTGATTAAATGAAAATGTTATTATGAAATTTATTTTATTTTTATTAGTTCTTTGAGATTTTCCTACTTGTTTGGATCATATTCATTCTTGCTCCCCCAATTCTTCTCAGACTCAACACCCTATGCTTCCCATACAATATTGTGTCCTTTTTTTATACAATTAAAGCTAATTTCTGCTGCCTAAAAACTCTTGGGTATCTGATTTTTTCTAGAATGTGCTTGCTTTATTAAGGGTTACACTTGCAGAGAAAACAAACCTTCCTCTGGCAAGAGTTTTTATTTACCAACAGCTCCCCGATTGTTGCTGGGATTTCGTGCCTAACTTCTGTCTCCATGCTGAGATTTGACCTTGCTTGGATTTGTAAAGATATTATTCACACTTTTCCACTCAAAGAGGGTTCATATGTACAGTTGCCCTGCTGTGTACAGAAGACAATGTTTCCTTTTAGACATCTTCGGCCTCTGGCTCCTTAACATATTCCACCTTCTATTCCACAATGATCCCTGGGCTATGGAAGGTGAATATGTACCACATGTGCTCCATTAATGTTGGAAATTTTGAAGCATCTTCTCTTTTTTTTTTTTTTTTTTTTTTTTTACATTACTCATTGTTGTCCGAGGTTTTCTGTCCTGCCTGGTTCCTGCAATCGTTAAGTCCCAAAGAAATCACACAGAGGTCTACATTAGTTATAAACTGATTGGCCCATTAACTCAGGCCTCTTATTAACTCTTATAACTTATATTATCCCATTATTCTTGCCTATGTTAGCCATGTGGCTCGGTTCCTTATTCAGTGAGGCAGTCACATCTTACTTCTTCTGTGACTGGGTCAGGAGTGCATACTAAGACTTCCTTCTTCCCAGAATTCTCTTGTTCTCATTGACCCACCTCTATTTCCTGTCTGGTTGTCCCGCCTATACTTCCTGCTTGGCTACTGGCCAATCAGCATTTATTTAAAATATAATTAACAGAATACAGACCATTGTCCCACATCAACTCATTTACAGCAAAGATAGCTTTGAATAATCACATGTTAACTAATTTGATATCTAAGAAGGACTAATGACTAAATCTCTGTATATAAACAACCAGCCAAGAATTGAGTAATAAAGAAATAGGTAAATTGAAAATGTAATTAAGGAATATGAAGTAGTAATAAAACACTAACAATTGATAAAACCCCCAAATCTGGTAGGTTTAGTGATGAATTCTACCAAGTGTTTAAATAATTATTAGTTTTGTTAAAACTGTTGTGAAAACACTCAAGAGGAGTGAATGTCTTCCTGCTCATACTCTTGACATTAGCATTACCTTATTGTAAAGTTAGTAAGAATACTGTGAGGGAAAGATCATGGGCCAGTCATCCTGATATATGTAAACAAAGAAGTTTTGAAACTAGAGATCAGAGGACAAAGTGTTTGCTGTGCAACCATGAGTACCTACCTTCAGGTCTCCAGTACTGCTGCAGTCTGGGCCTTGTGTGTTTTATTACTGGGTCCAGAGAAAGGCAAATCCTGATGATAGCAGATCACCCAGTGTAACTGAAATAGTAAGTTACATGTTAGTGAGATGCTTTCTCAAAGAGAAAGGAAGGAAAGAAGGAAGGAAAGGAAGGGAGAGAGGGAGGGAGGGAGGGAGGAAGGAAGGAAAGAAGGAAGGAAAGAAGAAATGAAGGACAAAAAAATAAAGGAGAGAATGACTGAGCAAGGCATGCCAACATAATTAGCTTCTGACATTAGCTCTGGGCATTGGCATTTCTGGGTATCTGGTTCCAGCATATATCAGAAACAAAAATTACCAGGTCAAGAGGATCAAAGTAGAACAGTGTCCCTCCTTGATCTCACTCACCACCATCTCTCAGGTCTAGATAATGTAAACCTTTCACTGCTGCAATCTTATTCTTTCTAAAAACAAGAAATTCTTATACCTGGTCTCACCATGTTATAGATAAAGCAAACACTAAATATCTGTAATTTATCTGTTCCTGAAGTAGCTCATACAGAGATCACTAGAATTTTCTTTTTGTTATTTTTAAATGAAGTTTTGTGTAATGTGTGTGTTTTTTTAAGCATTAAAGACATTTAATTGTTCTTCTCAAATTATACTTAATCTTAATGTCTTAACTAAAGGAGTTCTCTTTGCATGCTCACACTTTTTGATCAAGTCTATTGTACTCCTTATGCCAAGTACCACAAAACACATTTAGTATCATGGTATTCATAAAATGAAATGTTTTTAGTTTGTATTCAAGTGTCCTTATATTTCTGCAGGTCAATGTAACTTCCCCAAAGTGAACCTAAATTGGAAACAGGAATTACTCCAGCATAGTAAGGTACAGTTTGCAAGATACCCAATAGAAAGGACTGCCAATCCTAGTATACATATATTCCCTAATGAAGTTTACCTGGGACAGAGAGTGGTCTACCATCATTGCTGCTTTCACATTGGTAGCCACCTCTCTGGACTCAGGGTTTGCCATGATCATGTGACTGATGTCTAAATCAGAAAAGCACCTTTTTTCTAAGCACAATATTTCTTCTTTACTTTGTTTTGCTTTCCTTCTTCAATTATTGATCTTTTCTTAATGTGAGTACAAATTCTTTCATAACACAACCTCTTAGAATGTATTAAATGGAAGATTCAAACAGGATTCTCCAACTTTGTGGCAAGTTCATTTAGAATGTCTTCAAAATCAAAGCAAGGTATTTATGTACAAAACCTAGTGTCTTATACGGAAGTTGTCTGGATACACAGGAAAGACATTGCTTCTTTTTTTCTCATCATAGAGTATTTCATATAATTTAATATCTTTTATAATAATAGATAATTTAATTGATGACATTTGATCTTGTGTATATTATATATAATATATGATTCCCCTAGAACCATTTATTTTGCCATCAAAACACATTTACTTGATTCACAAGGTGCCAAGGAATCAGGGTGCCAAGGTGGGACCTGTGGCTGGAATATCTCCCAGAATTAGTACAGGCTAACCAGATACAACCTTTCTGGGCAAGGCCAGGTTCAGAGGCTTGGTTAGTGTTGCATAGCAGGAGAATGGGATGGGAGTCAACACCTATGAAATTAGAAGATCTTTTCTTAGGCTCATTGGTAGATCCAGAGACAGCACTTGGCACATTTTAGTATCTTTGAAAAAAATATGGATTCGTAAAGACACAGTGGCCTGATTCTGTTGCACTTGGGAAGGAATCTATACCAGAAATGGAATAGAGAACATAGTGAGATACCTAGAGAACATACTGGGGCACAGTGATTTCCAGGAAAGGACAATTAGTATCATTAGGTTTCAGGACAGATGGAAGAAGCTGATATACATAGTCCCTCTCAAGGGTGGCTAGGGGTCATCTCAGCCCCACTTGTCTGACCACATTCTCCAAAGGTGTGCTGAAAGAGAAAGTCAAGATATAACTATAATAAAAAGATATTGGGTAGGACTTCAGTGCCATTACTGGAAATGAGGGTGATGGGGTCAGGGATGAGCCGGACATGGTGTAGATTACAAGCACAAGCTTGCAATGATTAATGATTTGCATTATTCACTTGGTCTGTTCTCTTTAATGCATGTAAAACCTCAGGTTTTTAAAATATGTTTTGTTCTTTACTATATTTGAACAAAGGAGTTTTATGTTTGTTTTTCAAAATACTTACCTTGCAACATTCTTGAGCTAGACCTCAAACTCACATTTTAGATGTCTTACAATCTGCATGTTAAGTGCTAAATTTCTTACTAATAACTACAAGTCATTTTTCCAAAAGTCAATTGACAGAACTCAACAGTAGGAGACTTTTTATCTCAATGAGATTCATTTGCTACTGGCAGCACAAATCTACTTAAAGAGGATGATGGGCATCGAAGATGCTCTTTATAGAGTTGCTTAGCCATTTGGGTAAGAAACTCTCTTGCCTGGACTGCTTGATGTTATGCTGTATGAATTGGACATGCAGAACCCACAGAAAAATGACTTCTGAACTTGCATAAAGATGGGATGGTTTTTTTTTTTTTTTGGTTCCTTTGTCATGAAAGTGTCTTCCAGACATTCTGCAGGACAGAGAAGAAAATGACTGACACACTGCCAATATAGGTGGAACTGTCTTTGAAATTTTCTGCTTCAAGGAAAAGTCTGTCGGATACTATGGGCTTATAGGCTGAAGATGGATACCCCAGTGTTACAGAAGAACTTGGGTAATTGTCCAGGCAGTGAGATGTCTCTGTCAATTCTAGAGTTTTGGAAGTTGCTTACAATGTTCTTCCTGTTTACTTAGGTAATGTTATATACTTCTGGGATCTTTGATGGAGTTGAAGAATAGATAGTTATAATTGTGGTTTTCTTTGGTTATGATAAAAGATAAAGTAGATATAAATATTATAACTAAAATTCTTGCTGTATACCTGTTTTGTTATATGTAATTTTACTATGTTAATGTTAAAACTTTCATTTTTATTTAGGCAGAAAATCAGAGATGATGTGGGATTCCCTTCTGTATGCTGTGAAAACCATTGTTTAATAAAGAAGCTGCTTTGGGCCTATTGCAGCACAGAGTATGGAAAGGTGGGAGTTCCAAGCAGATAAAGAAGAAGAGAGTAGGCATTGTCAAAGAGAAGCCATGTAATCGCCACAGGAGATAGATGTCAGATGGCAGACACATCCTTACCAGTAGGCCACAACCATGTGGCAATATACAGATTAACAGAAATGGGTTAATTTCAGATATAAGAGATAGCCAATAAGAAGTATGAGCTAATAGGCCAAGCAATGTTGTAATAATACAGTTTCTGTGTGATTATTTCAGGTCTGGGCAGCTGGGCAGTGAATGAGCTGTCTCCATCTACAGGGGCAGGAGATTGAAAAACAAAATGCCTTTACAGGAAATCAACAATGCAGCTCAGTTTATCCCTAGGTAAATTTGTGATCAAGTGTGGTCTGTAAAGATAAAATTGCTTAATGTTCTTGACCAGATCTGAGATCCTAAGAATTACATTTGAAAATTATACTACCTGCTGTAACGGGCAAGATTTGAGACAATCCACATTCACATGAATTGTAAAAAAGGAACAAATTGTTCCTTCCTTATAAATATATCTTCAGGATGTCCTAAAGACAAAATCAAGTATTCCTGTCCAATAAATTAGATTTACCTTTTGACATTGGAAGTAGTATTCATTATGATGAATACCTTAAACTTGTATAGGTTGGGAAAGTAAATAATATTAGGTCTTTACTATAGTACATATAGGATGGATATTTGGCAGTTCAGTTCCTTGTTTAGCATCTATTTCATTTTAAGATGATTCTGATTCTTGGGCTCAAAAGCAAATACTTGTGATTGATATATTATGTGGTGTCTTTATTTCTCATGTACAGAATCCATACATTCAGAGCTATGTAACTTACATGCTTATTTGAGGGACTTTCCTCTCAACCAAGTCAGCAACTTCAGATCGTATACTACTTTCTCTGTTGCTCATTTTGATGCTATGGTTCTGGCTTCCTACTGAACTTTTTCAAGCATACTGACCCTTATCACAAGATTTTACATTTTCAGCTTAAATATTATTTCCTTTTCCCAAACTACAACTAACAAAACCTATAGATTCTGTATCCCTGGTCTATGCTTGTTAACCATGGAAGAAGTCTTTCTTGGGCTAGTTAGACAGTTTTATGGGTAAAAGTGCTTGACACCATGCCCTAAGGTTCTGAGTTTACTCATGTGATGGGAGGAAAGAACTCTCCAAGTTTCTCATTTGGTATCCTCATGTGCTCTGTGGTATGTGTCTACTTTCCTCCAAAAACACAAATGACTTAATAAGTTTGACTTAAGAGACGTCTTACTTGACTAGCTGTGAAATCAAATTGATATCTACTGCCCTCGTCACTCATTATACACATTTCCCAAAATTAAAATCCTTGGCAGATGTCAACATTTTAATCTTAGACAGACAACATACATGATGGTATATGCTATATAGGTTAGGTGTGTAAGAGACTACATCATCTAGGTTTCTGTAAGTAATGTCTGTAATGTTCCCACAGTGATAAAATTGACTAATGGTGCATTTCTCATAATAGTTAACTGTCAGGAAGTGACATATGACTGAATTTATATCTATTACATATACTTTTGTGAAATCTACTAAATTATATACTCCAAAAAGGGAAAAAGTGACAAGTTTTTGAGACTAAAACACACAGAACCTATTGAAATACTTACCAAATAATAAAATTGTAATATTTATGTATTAGAAAACCATGCAAGAAAATAATAACATTTACAAGCTAATTTTAATTATTCATTTATGCTTTTGTTTTACAAAATCTTTAATCCAATACTATTGGAAAAGAAATAATAAATGAGATGCAACAAATTAGAGATAAATTTGTAATTGGTCCAACATTAATGCACATGAAAGTCTTGTTCTGCCCTATTCTAGTCCTTTTCTCTACCTTTAAAGAAAGAAAAGAATAAACAGAAATAATGATTTATGGAAATATGTGACAGAGTGAGTATTCTCTATGTCCTTCCAGTCCATCAAATCAGGAACATAATGCCATCTGTGACTGGTCTACTGCCTAGGACCATGCCTGGGTTTGTAGTCCTACTACTGCCGGGGTCTGTATTGATGTCAGTTGCCCATGTTTCCACCAAAGACCACATAGATTCCAGGGTACTGGGCTGCAACCTGCAGCCATTAGGGTGTCCTGTGTCACTCTGCCACCAGATTCATGCTGGTCTGAGTGACATCTGCTGTTGTCTGAGACCATGGTGTCCTTCAGGACAGGGCTGCTGCTAAGGACTAGGCCTGGGTTCATGGCCCTACAGAGGCCAGGGTCTGAGTTGATGTCTATGGCTCCCATTAACAATGAGTCATCTGTGGATGCATGGAGTTCAGTTGGCCTTCTGAGACTACATTGCTGTCCCAGGACCATACTGGTGCTAGGGACATACTGGGTGGCTGGATGTGTCAGCTGAGGCCTTGGGGATGTCCAGGGCCAGGCTGCTGCCCAAGGTCAAGTTTGGTTCTGTGACCCTGCAGTGGCTAGAGTCTCAAGGTGACGGTAACTCCTGTTACCACCCAGGGCTCTGCAAATGTCCACAGTCTGGTCAGCCTCCTAAGACTATGTTGCTGTCTGATGTCCATACTGCTGCCATGGCCATGCTGATCTTGGTGGCCTATGGACATTATTGGTGTCTGGTTTGCCCTGAGCTGCTGCCAAGGGCCATGTCTGGATCTGTGGTTCTGCTGCAGCTGGGGTATGTGCTGATGTCTGTGGCCCATGAAACACAAGGGTCATAAGAGCCATGCTTTAAAATGTTTTTTTTTTTTTTTTTAGAGTAGGAGGTTGCAGGGACAGAGTGTAGGTATGAGGAGACAGGTACAGAAGGGGGATCAGAATGCATGCTGTGGAATGCATAAAGAATCAATAAAAGTTATTTCTTAAAAGATACTGAAAGCTGGAAGAATCAAAGCAGGATGATTTCTTTTTGATCATTCAGAACTGACATCACTATGAAAACAAATGTACAAGGAATCATTGTGTTTCACCCTTCATTCTGTTTCTGTATTTAAATTTTTGTGCTAGAGAAATCTTGCAATGATAATTTGTACTTCAAAGATAGCCATGAGATACTTCCATTGATTATATAAGGAAATATTAAGCAAATAAGGTATTATAATGACTTTTAATGAAATGCTTATCTATAATATGCATATATAACACAATAATATAAATGCATTATATATATATGAAATTAGTCATAAAATTCCATTCCTTCAGCCCCATCTAAATCATTAATGCCTAGTGACTAACCTGAGATTTCCACATAGATGTCTTTAATATCACACTGAAATCCATATGACATGTTGATATTTTGTTTGATTGTTATTTATTTATTGATATTTGTTTTATTGATATCACTAAAGAGAGATTAGATTTTTCTAAAATTTATTTTTCAAGGAATTAAAACAAGTTAGTGTGTGTCAAATATTCAGTGATAAATAGCCAAAAATTCAACTATCCAAATGTCATGATGAAGAGCATCTCATCTTACAGTTAAAAAAAAAAAATTACCTCATGAACATAGAGACCGGGAGAGTAAAGTGTAGGAATTTGCAAGGGGATGAACTGAAGATGTGTGCAGGCTATTCATATTGTGAGTTATGACTTCATGTAAGAGAAGTATCAAAATGGTGGTGTGGGACGTCCTTCTGTCTATGTGTTGCTTTTATTGGTTAATGAATAAAGAACTGCTTTGAGACTATGGCAGGGAAGAACAGAACTAGACAGGGAATGGTAAGCTGTATGCTGGGAGCAGAAGGATGGAGTCAGAGGGAAGCCATGGATCCGTCACCTGACACAGATACTGGGAACTTTAACTAGTAAGCCACAGCCACATGGCAATACACAGATTAATAGAAATGGGTTAAATTAATATGTAAGCATTAGCCAATAAGAAGTGAGAGCAAATGCGCCAAGCAGTGATATAATTAATACAGTTGCTATGTGATTATATCAGGTCTAAGCTAGCCAGGTGGCTGGGATCCAACAATCAGACCTCCTCCAACAAAATATCTGTTGTCAATATTTATACCTGATAAAGCTCCCACTTCACATTATTCGGTCATTTCTCATTGAACAATAGACTATTTCAGACCTAGGAGATATGATTACTCCTTCTACAGATCTGGATATTATGCTATGCCATTCAATGCTACAGTCACATGATCTCTAAAAGAGTTATTACAGCTCATTTATTCTCAAATCATTGAATAATTTCTCATTATACCTCCAAAGAGGAGGCTTTATTTTCACTTACAAAATATATGATATACAACACAAATTCTACTTATTGGTACTTAAATAACACATATATATTTTAACCCAGTCATACTTGAAGAAAGTTAGAAGATTCTTGAGTACAAACTGGCTATTTTTTCATAGATAGTACAAGTTGAAAAGTTCTGGTGAAACAGCACAAATATGACTTGATGAATTTGACTGCCACACAAATGAAAACATATTACTATAAGTGAATGAAATGTATTAGAAACATAACCTCCATTTTTACATCACAGAAGGAATATTATTGCCACCAATACCTAGAACTCCATATGATAACCACTGTACATTTAGTAAAGTCTTAGGAAATCAAATGAAGAGACATGGAAGGAAAACTGCTACCAATTATTAATTCATATTCAGCACATCTATTTAAATAATTTGTTTTTGTAATATTAGAATAACTATTAAAGGATGTAAAGCCCCAATGTTTCTGTTGTCAGGCAAATTTCCCATATTTCCTGTCAAGTTTTGTCCTTCTGAGATAGTCACTGAAAAATTCTCTTTCTAATTTGGTTGAAACCATTACTGTGACTCTATATGCTTACACATGCTAAAATATAGTTTGTTGAAGTTGAAGCCTGTGACCACTGCTGGCAGGGATTGTGATCGTGCTAGTTAATTGCATGCCTGTTTCAAAGCCCAAGATCAGATTAACTATGTCTTTCTCAAGACCAAAGTCAAGACAATGAACCAACAGCAGAGTGATGTTAGCTATGTTTATGTATGTATTCAGGTCCAATCCTTCAGATAGTATTGAATATAGAGCTTCTGAAAGGAATTCCAGAAGGTAAACCTTAGAACAAGACATCAATGTATTGTGCTGTCAGATGAAATATTTTCATTGACACATGATGTCAAACAATGAAACACACCTTCCCTTCTAAGTCCTTTTGAGTGAAAGCATGGTTTGAGGAATGTAAGTGTTTGTATCCCAGCAGAACTTATTAGAAGAATTAATTACCAGCTCTCATTCACACAGAGAAAATGAGATTTTGCTTTTGTCAACAGCTCTAGACCAGTGTGTGTGGAGAGCTTTGGGACACACTGCTCTAGAAAATCATCAAATATATGAATAAACATTTAATGCAAACAACTGAATGTTTATTTCAATGAACGTAGGGGTTAGAACTGTATATTTATTTATTCCTAGTTAAATAGTTTAATCTACTATAAAAGTTTTCATAAAGCAAAACTCATAACACTGTTGTATGAGGAGTGAAGCGGGCTGTGTTCACCATAACACATTCACATTAAAACCTCTACATGCCTGAACTGTAAACAAATGTAATATTGGAGGACAGCAAAGGGGTCACATTACAATTTATTGAAAGGCAAATCAGTGAACTACTCTCACAATATAATGAAGCTGCTATGTCACTATAGTTCCAACTGCTACAACCCCACTGTTCTAGTAGCTGAAGCCTCCTCATTCCCAAGAGGGATGGAGGACCTCACCAAGCCAAGGGTGGTCACTGACAGTCTGTCCACCTTCCAAGAAAGTGTGCACCTCCTCTCTCTAAATGTTACCTCCAAAGAAGGCCATGCCCATTGGGCCAAAGGCTCACCAAAACCATTGGCTTATTAAACTGAATTCCCACAAAAATCTAAATCTAGATAGGTTGAGCTAATTTTGACTGAATTAAAGAAAAAAACGTTTTAATATCTCACAACTTTCAAGATCAGTGTGTTTGTTTCCTTATTAGAACCAGAAACCTAGGGATGGTATGCATCAGTTCAGAAATATCAAACCAAAGTTTTAAAATATACTTAACTTAGAAAATTATGATTAACAATCCAAGTAAAACTTCACACTACTTAAAATAATTCATTGCACTGAAGCTCCAAGATAAAGAAAAATCCATTTAAAGCAATCAATTTGCTATTTTTAAGTCTATGTAGCAAAATATAGTGATAGGCTTCGATTATAGCATGCTAAGTAAAATTATAAATCTACAGTGACATATGTGGGTGAATGCTTAATTTCTTCCCTCATGTTACCTCTCAAGTAATTTGCAAATATTAAGGCTAAAAATAGAAGTTTCTTCTTAGACATGTCATTTCAATTTAGGAAAAGATGGATGGCAACATCATGAAAACTCAAGAAAGTACAATTTGGCAAATATCTGGATTTGAAGTAGAAGAAAGAAGAGAGTATTTATGGGGTTCACAGTGACTAAAAGGAGGCATTAATTGTATAATTAGGCCTATCATCACTCATAAATTGAGTGAATGAACAATGTTAGCTCACTTTGCAGATAAGTCACAAATTGGCCAGTGTGCTCCTCATTTTTCGCTTTCACTTGAATATTTGTCTTCTTTCTCCCTAAATCAAATGAATGATCAATATGTGGTAGCTAAGGGGATATTGACATGTTTCTCCTGCCTCTCAGAAAATTAGTCTTGCTGGTGCTTCAGTTTTACATAACTCTTGCTTAAAATAATACTGACAAAGATGGTGATGTCCAAGTATATAATAATTCTATTAAAAATAAATCTTAATAAGATTTAATATTTCTCTAAATTACAACACACTCTCCTAAGTCATTATACTCCTAAAATGCAAGAAAACAATGCAGTTCTTATTAAATTCATCATGTAATAACTATATCTCTCTATTCTACTTTCAAAGTCAATGGTGTGAATGGTTTGCAACTACAGCTAACTTGTAGCTTTGTCACCAGTGGGATAGATCCTTTGTTTGTTCTCTCTCCTTCATCCCTCTCTACCTACCCTTTGAATCTTTCTTTGTTAAAACACTAATGTCAAAATAGAGATTACTGTTCTAATCAAACCAATTAATTATTGAACTTTTTTAAAAACTGGGGTCATTTGCTTAGCCTTGTATTTCTTTATCTCTTCAATATCAAGCACCATGGCTTGTGATTAACAAGCTAAATAAAAAAAACTTACTTAAATTTATTTTTACAACAGTATTGCATAGAAATGCTGACAAGCATATAAATATACATTAGACAATCCTGATCCCATTTTTTGTTTTATTCTTTTTAATCTCTCCTGTCTCTAAATTTCAATTCCTATAATACTAAGAATACCTTACGAGATGTTCCCATATCACAAGAGAACATTTATTTTCCTTCTGGGAATCATAGAGTCTGCTCAAAATTGGGCAGAAATATGAGACTGGGGTAAAATTGGTAAACTTCAAATTTTGAATAGAACTGCAGATTCTTTTCTGGTTAGCCCTTTGACAGTTTCATTCAAGTATGTGAATTTGGTTACTTGCATCACACGCACACCCTTTATAATCTTTTTTTTTTCCTTTTTTCCCATTGAACATCTTTTTCTTCCTAAGTTTCAAGTTACTATCATATTTGACTCATGAGGCTCTCCTTCCCTGAATAACTATTGGGATTAATAGTTGCAGTAAGAAGAGATGTCATCTCCATCAGTGGCCTAATCACTGATAAATTGTCCTTAATATAGTAAATAAAACACAGCAATGTTCATGCAAGTAACCACAATTAAATATAGTGAGAAGGTAGATAGTAGAATATAAGAGGGAACATTTACTGGGGAGAGGTATGAGTAGTGGGTAGAAGAACCGAGCAAAGAAGGATACATTGAACTGAGAATGTTTGAAATGTCAGATGAAATCATAATAGTTTATAGTACACACACACACACACACACACACACACACACACACACAAACAAACACACACGTTTAAGTGAAGTTATTATATAAACATATAATGTTGATCCCAGATGCCAGAGGTGGTCAAACAAAAATCCAAGTGCAGGATTTTGGATACCAGCTCTAGGGTTATTGTTCTGAGAAGTTCCCAGAGAACACCCCCAAAATAAAGGCTATTGCCATTGCTTTTAATTGTCCAAAATCCTGATAGCAAGACCCTTTTACTAAATATACCACACACTTTGATAACAGTATATAGAAAAACCAGGGTGGAGCAGACATGATAGTTTCCTCCCTGTTGGCCACCTTCCATAGAACCAGAACACACTGTGCAGTCATCATGATGGAAAGAATAGTTACTGTGATATCTACTCTTGATTCTCAACTTGACCACATCTAAAAATAAACAAACATAACTCAAGTACCTGGGAAATCCTAGAGGGTTTTTGTTGCGGTTGTGGTCTTTGGTGGTGGTTTGATTTATTTTTTTTACTATTTATTTATTTTTTCTTATTAGAATCATTCAAATAAAAAGACCCACTTTCAGTCTGGATCAGAGATGGAAACAAAAATTATCTTAAAAAATGAATCTATACAAAAACAAGAGGGAAAATATTTACTGTGTAGTATCTAAGAGCATAAATCTTTATGTATGCATATGTATATATGAATGGTTATACATATGCATACAAAAATATATACATATATAATTGAGTGTGTCTATATATTCAATTGTATACACATATATCATATATAGGCAATAATTAAGCATTTTATGTAAAAGTCACAATCTGATATATGAGATGAAATATTACAATAAAAGTTATTCCAGAGGTATCACCACCCCAGATTTCAAGCTCTACTACAAATTTATAGTAATAAAAACCACATGGTGTTGATATAAAGATAGACACCTTGATTGATGGAATCAAATCAAAGACCAAGACATAAATCCACACACATATGAACACTTGATATTTGACAAAGAATCTGAAAAGCATCTTCAAGAAATGGTGTTGGTATAACTGGATGTCAACACATAGAAGATTGCAAACAGATCAATATCTATCACCCTGCACAACACTCAAGTCCAACTGGGTTAAAGACTTCAACATAAATCCAGATACATTGAACCTGATAGAAGAGAAAGCAGGAAATAGTCTTGAACACATTGAAACATGAGACAACTTCCTGAAAAGGAGATCAATTGCAAAGGCACTAACATCAACACTTAATAACAGGAACTTCCTGAAACTGAAAAGCTTCTGTAAGGCAAATAATACTGTCAATAAGACAAAACAGCAGCCTACAAAGTGGGAAAATACCTTCAAAAACCCCACATTTGACAGAGGACTGATTTCTAAAATATAAAAAGAACTTAAGAAACAAGAGATCAAAATACCAAATATTTTCAATTATAAATGGGTTAAAGAATACTCTGAAAGACACTACTGGAAAAGGGAAGCACAGTGCATACATAGCCTCAACTGGTTATCTGCTGTGACTAAATTGGTGCCTAACCCAATTGTCATCAGAGAGGCTTCAGCCAGAAACTGATATATACAGTTCAGACCCACAGCCTAATGTGAGGGGGAGCTTGGAGAATCCTATAGAAGAGGGAAATAAAGGATGGTAGGAGCCACAAGAAAACCCAGAGAATGGACTAACCCGGGCTCAGGAGTTCCCAGAGACTGAACCCACAGGACTGCAGGGGGCTGATCTAGGCTCTCTGCGTATGTTATTGTTGTGTAGCTTGCTGCTCTTATGAGACTCCTAACAGTAGGAGCATGTGATGTTTCTGACACTTTTAGTGGATTTTGGGGCCCTATTCCTCAAACTGGTTTGCCTTGCCCAGCCTAAGCCATGTGGAGGTGCTTAATCTTACTGCAACTTAATATGCCATGTACATATATATATATATAGTAATTAAGCACATTGATGTAAAACTATCAAAATCTGATATATGAAATGAAATACTACTTTTAAACTTAGAGGAAGAAATCTATACTCCTTCATATGGTAAAAATCTGTATTAACATACATTAGGAGACTCAGAATATAAGAAGTACAACTTGAGAGGAGGATTGAGAAATGACCTGAATTTGAATCCAGACACTGCCTCATACTAAGCAAGACATCATTAATAAGGTAAACATAAAATGAGGATATCTTACCCCTCGATCTCTCTCTCTCTCTCATCTCTCTTTTCAGTAGTAGATACAGATATAAACATAAATTATAACAAATACAGTACTTATGCAATACCAAAAAGGGGGCACTGCCATATCCATATTCTCAGTTGCATCTAAGCACCTCATTCACTATTTTTTCTCTCTTCAGAAATTGATATGCAGAATGTAAACTCTAGATGTTAGAGATTCTTTCCTTTTAAGATTCACTGCTGCAACTTAGCATTTCAAAGTGAGACCTATTTAACAAATCTCCAGTTACCTAAACACAATTAAAATCCATAATCACTGATCAAAAAATTAACATAGTTTGTTTGAGAACATCACACAAAACATCAGGCCTTTCTAGGAGCATCACCCGTGGAGCTGTTAATGAACACGCCTCGGAGAACATAGTTTGACCTTGTTTCTCTGTGTAGAGGGGAAAGAGAACACCATAAAAAGGACAGGAGGCGAGTGAACCAAGTCAGGACAGATTTAGAAATGTTACATCTAAATGTAGTTTTTCAAAACGGAGTGGATTATGACAGGGTCGTATCTCAGAGGTCATAGTTATTGTTCTACCAATCAAAGAATTTTGAGAACTCTGTCACTGCAGAGAACCAGAGAACATAGCAAGTGTTCACCCTCTCCACTGTGTGTGTATGGAGTAGGGGAGGGACTGTCACCTTCTTCAGATGACTATATAGTTGTGAGCAATTCTCTGAATGTATGAGGGCTACAAAACGACCCTTCTTAGACTAGAATTTGAAAAATCACAGATGTCATGATGTGTTACTAATCAAATACTATCAAAAAGTTTGTGCATAGAAATAGTCTATATCTTATTTTCTTACTCTGATGGAAAATTTTGCTGAAAGCAAAGATATTGTCTAGTTTTTGTTAACACAACCAGAGTACTTTAGAAGTTGCGGAAGAGGCACAATTGAGAACATAGACCATCAGATTGGGTTTTGGGTGTGCTTATGCTGCATTTTCTTTGTTAATGATTGATATCTGAGGATTCAGCTCACTGTGGGAAGTATCACTCTTTTTGTCCTGGGTGTTGTGAAATGGTAAACCTGTGTGCTAACTAAGAGAAACCAGGATGAGCAAGCCATGGGGAGCAATCCATCAGTAAACATCATTCCTTTATGGCCTCTGACTTCATTTCCTGGCTCAGGATCCTGTCCAGATTCCCTCACTGATGGTCTGTGATGTAGAACTGTAACCTGAAACAAACCCTTTCTTCCTCAAGTTGTCTTTGGTCCTGCTGTTCTAGCAATGCCACAGAAACTCTCAGTCCAACAGAACAGTAAGTGAGAAAGTGAGCTAGTGAAGACTGATGTGAAACACACAAGGGGCTACCAAGATAGCTCAGTTGGAAAAGTGCTTGACTTATAAACATGGAGATCTAAGTTCAAAACAGAAAGACTCTGGTGTCCTGGTGGGACCTTGTAATCCATGTACGAGGAATGCAGAGAAAGTTGGAGCCAGGGACTGCCTACTGAGCCCATGTCACTTACCAGTCGATCTCCAGGTAAGTGAGAGACCCTTACTCAAAGAACAAGGCAGTTGGTTGCTGATAAACGACTCCTGAATTGATCCTTTGGCCTCACTCATACATGCTCACATCTGAAAACAACACATGTATATATGCAAACTGACACATATGTGTACCTATACACAATCACACACACACACACATGCACACACAAGGAAAAGTGAATAAAATAAAGTAATAATGCAGTATATGTCTTCACATATGTATAAACACACACTCACAAATAAAGGTGTTTTTAGATACCAGTACATTAATATACAGAATCAGTTCTCAAGTGATACTTGCTATTTGATGGAATACCTGTTTCGAGGCAGATATTTGGAAAATGTATTCTCTTAACTGTTCTTCATCTGATATAAATTAATTATCACCATCTTAGTTCAAAGAACTGTGCTTTGAACAAACTATGGATTTTTCTTCCTGATGCTCACCAAATACCAATGATAGAAGACAGAAAAAATTATCCTTTGTGTTTCTCTTAATTAAGCATCCTTGCTTATAAACCATTGCAGGAATCGAAGGGAAATCTCAATTCTGGAGTCTGCAAGTGTATCCTCATGGTTAAATCATTTTCATTAATCTCATAAATATGATTTTTTAATTTTGTAAGTGATTTTTGTTTAAGATAACAGTTAATATGTACAATAGACTTTTCTTGGTATTAATACTCAAACTGGGACCTGAAGAATTTATACTAATCTACATATGGAATTTTAGCTTATTGTGCCAATGCTCTGTTCTTGCATTCCACACAACTGTACATAATTAATTGTTTCTATCACTGAATATTTGAATATTATTATAAAGATATCAAGATTATTAGAATTCTAAGTTGTGTTGATTGTTAATCTTATTATACTGTCTTGCTAGGACATTGAGCAGTATTTGGTGTTTATATTAAATGAAGTACCCCCTAATATTAGTGTTCTCTTTGTTGGAAGGTTTGATGAGCTTATTATTTGGTACTATGGATTAGGTAGATTTGCTGCAAACCTTTGCTTGCTCCCTTTTCTTTGGCTCAGTCAAGTTTTAAGTGGGTCAGAACCACCTTGGGTTTGATGGTTAGTGCAAAGAGGAACTAAGATGAATGTGAGACTTCAGGAATGAGAAATTTACCTCAAGTTATCCATTCACTATGTTCTTCACAGTAGGTGAAACTGTTTGATGTGACCTTATTTTATCAAGTGTCTGTAGCAGAAATGAATACCTCACTGAAGATTTAACTACAGCCACATATTTTAATGAATGTCTGGAAAATTAAAATTGCCACAATTTTTAAAATACATTTTAATTAAAATAGAACTGAATGATTTTTTATAACTCTTTTTCCAACCTTCAGCCTCTTCTAGATACTCTTCTCCCACACCTTCTATGTCCCTCCTCCAAAGTTAAGAGCCTTTTTTCTTTTTAATTTCTGTTACATATGTGTATGTGTATACGTGTGTACAAATATACAAATACCACTTAAACTGCATTTTAAAGTGTTAGTTCAACATAATATAACAAAATTCCAGATTATCTTGTAATGACTGAAAGTTCTTTTTTAATGCTTTCTTTAAAATTTTTCTTTTTACTTTTTTTATTAAGTATTTTTATACGATCTTTTCTCATTTAGCATAGCTATCCCTGTTCCCACTGCTTCCCCTTCTCCTGTTCCACCCTTCCCACCACACCTACCCCACATTCACTCCTCAGAAAGGGTAAAGTTTCCCATGGGGAGTCAAAAAAGTCTGACACTTGGCTTTGAGGCAAGGCCCTCCCCCATATATCTAGACTGAGCAAGGTATCCCTCCAAAAAGAATGTGCTCCTAAATGCCAGTTCAACCTCTAGGAAAGTGAGGAAGAGAAAAAGAAAAAGTTATCTTGATTGAGGGAACCATTAAAGGGCTAGCAAGAAACATAGTGCTAGGAATCCACAAGGATGACACCAGCTAAGATTCTAAGCAACAGAGAAGAGAATGCCTAAACTGACCTTACCCAATAATCAGATTGATAACTACCTTGTCATCATAGAAACTTCAACCAGGAACTGATGGAAGTAGATATAGAGATCCACAATGAAGCACTGTTTCAAGCTACTGAGACCAGCCTAAGAGAAGGAGGAGTGATTATATGATCAAAAGTGTCAAGCCCAGGATGGTGATACCCACATGAACAGCTGATCTGAGCTAGTGAGAGCTCACTGACTCTAGAGGGATAGCTGGGGAACCTGCACAGGACAAGACTAGGCCCACTGAATATAGGGGACAGTTGTGAGGTGTGGGCAATTTATGGGAATATGATTGAAAGTCCTTTGGATCATATGATCTGATTCACCTCCAGACTCTACCTGAAATCCCACCTGGCTTGAACCTGTATGTATACTGTGCATGCTGCCAGACTCTGTAAGTTCTTTCACTCTTCATTCCTGTTTTATCTTAAACATAATGTTTCCTTGGAGTTATCTATCTCCTCTGGTTTTTGTAAGTTCTCAGCCTCATCTTCAATATACATGGAACCTTGAGCCCTGAATGTAGGGGTTAGATGAAATGAGTCCCATTTAAGAATGATAGTTTTCAAGGCTCTCACTTTCTGCACATTGTCTTGTAGTTCTGTACATTTGTTCCTACCCATTAGAGGAGAGAATTTCTCAGAAGATGGCTTAACAAGGCACTGATCTCTGAGCATAGTAGAATGACAGTAATAGTCATTTTATTGCTACTTTCCTTTGGCAGCATGGTAGTTTTCTACTAGGTCCATGACCTATCTAGTGGTGTGGGAAGCCCTTCTATGTGTTGCTTTGATTGGTTAATGAATAGAGGAACTGCTTTGGGCCTATAGCAGAGCTATATGGGAACAGAGCTAGGCAAGGAAAACTGAAAGGGATGCTGGGAGGAAGATGGCAGAGTCAGGGGATGCCATGGATCTTCCACTACAGATAGACGTGCTGGAACTTTGCTGGTAGGCCACGACCTCATGGTGATACACAGATTAATAGAAATGGGTTAAATTAAGGTTAGAATTAGCCAACAAGAAGCTAGAGCTAATGGGCCAAGCATTAATTTAAATAATACAGTTTCTGTGTTATTATTTCAGTTCTGAGTGCCGGGATGAACAAGCAACCATTCCCTGAACAATTGGCACTAACATGGAAAACTAAAATCCACTTAAAAACTTGAGAGAGCTTAATTCTAGACACAAAAATACAGAGTTTAACACAGCTACTTGCTGCTTGCTGGCGGCATGCTACAACTACTTTAAGAGAGATTTTCCTGATTCAGCCATAGCAGGAAAAAAGCCATGGCCATTTTAAAATACCAACTTTCTGGGCTTTGCTGCCAGTGCGACCTCTGGCTCTTTCAGGAGACAGAGCATTTGGATGGGGTTTGTGAGCAAAGTACTGCAGCTTGCTTGATGGCAACTTGGACCGGCTCTGTGTGTGTGGCTCTGAGACACAAGCGGCTCCACCATGCTGGACTGTGCAGAGAGAGCAGAATGTACTGCATATATCATAGTAATAGCACAGCTTAAGTTTTAGACTGGGCAGGTAAACAAGCAGTAGCATATTACCCCTAGCAATAGTGCAGCTAAAGTTTTTAAGAAGCACTTAGCATTTTAAGAAGTGTTCCTGGACAGTAAAGAATTATAGATTCACAATAGGATAGATTCAGACATAAAAGACATCTAAATGGGTCACAGTGTTGGATAAATGAATGTAGGCTTGGAAGAGAGAAGAAAAAGAGTATAGAGAGTCATAAAATAAAGTTAATGTTTTTTTTAAAAGATAAAGTCTTTAAAGAGACAGAGTACAGATAATCATAGATTGTAGGGAGTAAAAACAATAAGCCATGTAAAGATGGAAAATTCACAGAGTCTTGATTATGTATATTATTGTGTGTTCCTTGAATTTTTTGACTGTGAAGGAGCTGAATACAGAGAGATATGTCATTGTATGGGCTGCTAAGCTAAACCAGCATGCATATTGTAAAGGTATCTTGAATTCAGAATTTGGGTCTAAGGAAAAGTTGCTTTGGAAAAGAGGTTCTTTTTTTTGTTTCGACAGAGGATGAGAACCTATGGATTTCTCCCAGACCAATATGGTTTCAGGGACCAAGACACCCTGAAAGGTTACCATGAACACCCTCAAAAAATTACTTCACCTAACTGCTAACTAAGATGAACCTAGCACACAGGATACACCATGAAGACCTGATTAACAGCACTCCCAATAAGCAGGAAGCAGTATAGAAAAAACTATGTCCATATTCTCAAATATTGTCTGTATATGTTTGTTTATATTTAAAGGGGGATATGCTTTAGAGATTTGCATTGGTATGGATCTTGGTTTAGTGATACAAATTTAAGGTCAAATTTGTTGTATGTATATGTAGTTCTGATGTTAATTAAGGTAGTGTGCTTGTGTAGTTCATTTTAAAATGTAATGTATAATTAAGAAATATAATAGATATCATAGATATCATCTATGATCGTCAATCTATGAAGTCATTTAAAAATGTAATATATAATTAAGAAATATAATAGCTATCATAGATATCATAGATATCATCTATGATAGTCAAGCTTGTAGTCATGTTGATTTGATTTTCTAGATGTATAGAGATATATTTCAGTTAGATAAGTATTCTTTCAATTTTTCAGAGACCTTTAGAATATGGCATTTAAATGCTTTAACAACTTAGGACTTTTCATGACAGTGAGACATGTCTGCTCCTGACATCACCAGTTACTTCAATAGGAAGATGGGCATCAAAGACACTCCTAATGGAGTTGGTAAGCCATTTGTACAAGAAACTGCTCTTGCCTGGAATGCTTAACTGGACATTCAAGATCTGCAGAGAAATGACTGCTGAACTTGCCTAATGGTAAGATGATCCTTCAGGGTCCCTGCATCATGAAAGAGTCTGCGAGATATTCTCAGGATAGAGAAGAAAGTGACTGGCAAACTGCCAGTATAGGCAGACCTGTCTTTGAAATTTCGTGCTTCATGGAAAAGTCTGCTGGATACTATGGGCCTATAGGCTGTGATTTTTTTTGTAGTTATCTTTTATCTCCATATTTATTTAAGTAATGCTTTTCATCATTTTAAATTCATCAAGCTGTGTCTCAAATGGTTTAGTAAAGGGAGGCTGATCACAGACAGAATAGTTAAATGAAAACACAAACTTTTTCAGCTGCTCTAAAGTGCCTTGGGCAGAGTGCAGAAAGTTAGAACAGCCTGAGGACCCTCATTCAGGAGTTGTTCTTTATACAAAATCCTTTATTCAATCAAAGGATTCTTATTTTCCACTTATTCTTTGGGAAATCTCCCTTTTTCCTTTGCCATATCTAAAACAGAGTACAAGTACAATCTAAAATATCTTTCTTAGCAACCAACACCTCCTACAGATGTAAACTGTTCCAATAGAGGAATCATGTAATTCTCTAAGGTTCAGATGAAGATGCTGAACAAATGGAAACAAGACAGGAAGGCAACACTCCTTTGATCCAACTTACTTCTGATCTTCCTTTAGTGACATGTTTCTTTGTTTCTTTTTTACCACCATGAAACTATCAGAGAAGCTGAATAAAGATACTGAGCAAGAGCATGTAGTTCAAGTTCCTATGCCAAATGAACAACCTACAACCTTCTTTTACCTAGTATCAAAGATCAGGTTTTCTTTGAATCAGTTCACAGGATGGTAATCAGTGCCCTGCTGTAAAAAACTGAAAAAAATCCAAGGAATCCTTCTAAATGTTCTCCTTTAGAGTCAGATAGCATAATCTGTCACCACAACCATATATTTTATATAACATTACAGCCTTCAGACTGAAGACCTAAAGATCCGATATGAACTATTCTTGCTTGTGCTTATGTTTGATGAGTCAGTTGCCGCCATGTATAAATGTGATTGGACAAAACAGACACGACCCTCTCATACCAGACTGAGACATAAAGCCCAGCATGGCCTTTATGTTTGAAGTCTTTGTATATCACTGATGTTTGGAGGTATGGGAAAGGTTTTCACTTTAGTTTTTTTTCAAGAAAGGGGGTCTAAAGACCTCTAAACAAAAAAGTTAGGTCATAAATTTTATTTTTGGCCTGCTCCTACATAGAAAGGTGAGGAGAGATAAACATAGTATTTTTAGGCCTTAATGGTTGTCCCAGGTCAAAGGAATTTGAGTTTTGATGACCTAATTTTAGAAATTGGAATTCTGCTACACCTTACCTCAAAGGAGGATAAAGGTGAGAAATAAGAGATCACAAAATCAGAGAAAACTTTGTTCACCTTATGTTACCATTTTCTGAACCCATCATATTTAGAGAATCTAGTGTATATCTGTTTATAATTTAATTGAAATGCAAGATTCAATTAGATATGCCCTTATTTTCTGACCAAGTGAAAAGAACTATGCACATTTTAGGGCAGACCACTCCATACTAACATTTCTAAATACTAACTATAAAAATACTAACTACTGACTTCATTCAGTGAAGTGTTAACAAAATTATCTTGTTCCAAAGCAGCTTAAAGCAGCATAATTTAAAATGTGCATGAATAGCCACTGTTCAAAGTGAATACTTGACAAAAGTAAAAAGAAAGAACAATTAAGAAGAACAAGCAGTAGAAGAAAGATACTTTACCCCAACTCTATGATGATAGCCTCAATGTAGCCACCCTTCTGTGATGATTACTACTGATTTCAAATTGATAGAATATCAAATGATTGAAGAAACAAACATTTGAGCATGCTGTCAGAGATTAGCTAGATTGAATTAACTGAGGTGGAAGGACCAACTCTAAATGTGAGCAGCAAGATTTGATGTGCTGAAGACCCAGGTGAAACAGGAATCAGAATAAGATCTGAGCACAAGAATTTACCATATCTATCAATAAATTGATCACTCACATTGAAATTCTGCTTCAGTGACCTGCCCACAATGACAGAGGTACTTTGGAACTGTAAGCTAAAATCAGCCTTCATAATCAACAGATAATGAAGGAGACCACATGGAGCTAAAAATCTGTGCATTAAAGGATACCATCACTTGAGCAACGTAGAAGCCTACAGAATTGGAAAACATTTTAATAAATTACATATTTAACAGGGATAGTACCTATAACATATAAAGAACTAAAAACCATAATACTGGGATACAAAACCTAAAAGAGAGCTATTAAAAAGACAATGCACAAATTGCTAAGAAACACTTCTAAAATGTTTGAAATCTTAGCCATCAGGAAAATTAAAACTACTTTGATATTTGTTCTTACCCCAGTCATAATATCCAAAAGCAACAGAACAAATAATAGCACAAGATAGCAATGATGCTGAGAAAGGACAACATATTTGTTGCTGGCAGAAGGCTAAACTTGTGATTCCTCTATGAAAATCAGTGTGGAGTGTCTCAAAAAGGAAAAAAATAGATATGTCACAAGATTTAGCTATACTACTCATCATTATATACCCAAAAGATAATACCACTGTTTGAAATAAAATGGCCCCAAAGGGAGTAGCACTACTGGAGGCATGTCCATGAGTAAGAGGTATGGCTTTGTTGGAGAAAATATGTCACTGTAGGAGTCAGCTTTGAGGTATCCAATGTTCATGCTATGACCAGTGTGGGAGTTTGCTTCCTGGTGTCTGCAGATTAAGATGTAGAACTCTCAGCTCCTTCTCCAGGACTATTTCCACCTGCCCACTGCCATACTTCCCACTATGGTGATAATGAACTAAATTTCTGATCAGTAAGTCATCCTAATTCAATGGTTTTCTTTATAGCAGTTGCCATAGTTATAGTATCTCTTCCCAGAAACAGAAACTAAGATAACTGCTTATTGCAGAGATACTTGCTAATCCTTATTTATTGAGGCTCTATTCATAATAGCAATTGGAAAAAGTCTCTATATCCATCAGCGAGATGAACGGAGAATGGAAATGTGGGATATTTTCACAGTGGAGTTTTATTCAGCCCTTAAGAAAAGTTAAATTATAATATTTACAAGTAAATGGATGAGCCATAAACAATCATCCTGAATGAGAGTTAATCAGACACAGAAACATTGTGAGTTTCTTCTCATATGTGATGCTGGTTTTAAGCTTTATATATGTGCTTCAATGATAATAATCTCAGAGGTTAGGTACTTAGTAAAGAAGCAATAGGAAAGAGAAGACCTTCCAAAGGAGGCATAATATATGTTAAAAAGAGGTAAAGGAGAAACTAGAACTGGAGGGTTAAATGGGAGCAGTGACAAAACTTCATAAAGGAGTAAATATGGTAGAGATAAATAACATTAATGGTCTTTGGAAAATCCATATAGAAACCTACTACTTTAAGACTTTCCTAAAATGTGTGTGTTGTGTTGTGTGTGTAGAAAATTACATGCAAATTAAATAGAGTCATATATAATAGGGGAGATCATACCTCAGGAAGACATCTTGTGCCACCCAGTAAAATCCCCAATACTAAGAATAGTTTACATCATAATGAACTGTTGACTAAACTGATCTCTTAGATCACTCCCCAAAAAATATTTGCCAAAGCTGCTGCCTAAAAATAATGCCAACCTAAAAATAAGGCCCTATTGTGGAAGACATCGCTTTCCTATATTATTGAACACAAAAATGCTGAGCTGCCATCCACCTAGAAGACTGACTACTTCTGACTAGCATTTGTACTGCTAGAAGATACTTCTCAGACTACTAAAGGAAAAATAATCATCACTATCACCCAGCTACAAATCTTACAACTGTCAACAGAAATCTGACTGCAAGATATACTGGTCAAATAGTGGCATAAATGTTATATCACCAACCAATTACGTTTTAGACTGGATTTAAGAGTCACTCCAAGAGATAGAACCCAAACCTGGCAGTACAAACATAGGTATGTGCCACCCTACCTTCAAACCGAAGCTTTCCCAACATGCTTACGTTAGTAGATACTAAGAGTTTAATGCAAGGTGCTATAAATACAGTAAGAAAAGCAATATTCTACATATTGGACATTAAGAAATATGAATAATTGTGAAAAATTCTTCACAGGGTAATGAGCAGAAGCAGAATATAAAAGTCACAGTTGGAATGAAAGTAAGATGGAGTTTAACCCAAAAAAGAAAGAGTGGTGTAATGTCAAATCCAGCAAAGAGCTCCTCAGGGAAAAAACTCAGGCTTCCCATTAAATTTAACATTTTCAGATCTAATTGTCTTAAGAAATGTCATTTGATTAACTTTAGACATTTAGAAGGAAATCTCTTGAAAAATGAATGTGAATGATGGTTTAGTACTATGCATGTTGTAGGTAGGATGACAATATTTAAGACAAACATCAACTGAAAAACAAACAAACACAAAACGACTTATTTTCCTAAACTTTTACATTATCTCTACTGAAAATTAAGACAATAGCATGGCATTTAATTAGAAAAATTGCATACCCACTCCATAATTATGATAGTAGATAGCTGTTCCTAGTCTGTTACTTTCGACGTGCTCTGTTGATTTTAAGAAATCTCTGGAGAACTACTTCCACAAACATCTCAGGTCTTGGAACTGGTTGGACCTGAAGTTCAAAAAGTATTTTTTCCTCCATCTCATGTCTGAATTTTACTGTTGATTCTTTATATTTTACTATTCTAATAATTTGTCTTAATTTTCTAATAATATTAAATATGCAATAGTTACACTACTACAATAATAGATGATATATTAAATACATTAACATATATTGGATATTATAATATGCACTATAATATTCACCACTTCTATATATTACAAGCTATATTTTTCCATATCACTACCTTACCCCTTAGAAGTTAAATAATATTGATTAAATAATTTATGTTCTTTAAATTATAATTTCCACCTGTAATACTCAGGGCTATGTTAGTTACTTCATATTGTTATGAGATGGGGCAAAGAAAAGATTATATGCAAAATCTCATAGAAATGGCTGAGTTAATTATTTAATGAATATTATCAATTATAGTAAAATTTAGTATAACTAATAAGCAATATATGAAACATAACCATATATGTAAGCCTCTATTTGCATTCATATATGTATGAAGAGTTTAAAGCCCATCTGTAATCCCATTGATGTAGGTGAACATAGATTTCTTTAAAAATATTAGTAAGACTGAGCCTTATATAATTATAACACTTAAAATTCAAATGTGTAGACAAGATGCTACAAAAGTAGAATTTCTAGTTGTCAAGTATTCCCCACATGAGAAAAATAGGGTTCTTTCACTACTGGGAAAATGCAGTGCTTTTACACAAATATATACTGGAAACTCTAATCCACTTTCCTCCTACCATTGCACTGAGAGCATTATGAACCAGAAAATTTTTTGAGCAGTCATAGATAAGAAATGACAAATCTAGAGGTTCACAAATCATATAAAGCAGATGTAAGGTTAATTTGCATGGTTTAGTTGGCTCCCTTTTTTTCAATGTATTTCAGTAGTTTGAAACCCTGAAAAACTGATAGAAAATATAAAGATTTCTATAGTCGGCCTGATTTCTTGCTGACTAAACTGTCTCAAGGAAAAGCCAATTACTACAGCATGCATTTCCTTGTGCAGAAAGCAGAACATTCTCATTGTTAAATAAAGCCATTAAATAATTAGGGAAGGGAGAAAAGTCCTATGAATTGAGATGAAAACCATGCAATACTACCTATGGATCTTTCCCTCCTAAACAATAAGAAAAAAAGGCTTTCTAAAAGTAACTAGGAAAATCTCAAGCGTGAAAATATGATGTGATTTAATGCAATTCAGTAGTCTTTTAAAATGTTGATTTTTAAGTTGGCATACAAGGAAGAGGGGAAGAATTCCTGATATAAAGCTAAAATTTCACCTCAAAGAAATAAAAGGACCAATATGGTCACTTGAACAAAGAACTAGCTGAAGAATTCGGATTCTATTTTTGGAGTCACCAATGACTTGCTCAGTGACCTTGGACATATTACTTAAATGGCTTTGTGCCTCAAGATTTCCAACTTCAATACAGAGATTATAATGCCTGGCCTTACTTTGCAGTACTCCAGAACACCTTTAGTTGAGATGATTTAAAAAAAAAAAAACCTCAAAAGATTTGAAACTCTTGAATCCATTATTAAATCCAAATATCTTAATTTCTTTAATGTTGGATGTTGTTTCCTTTTAGTCTTTTATAATCCTTTTCTACTAAAGTAAACAAGCAGAATAAAATTAATAAATGACTAGTTTTCTTTGGTCTCGAGGAACATTCTACCAGTGAGGTAAAATTAAGCATGTATATTTTCTGGTTTGGAGAGATGGTTCAGTGACTAAGAAAAAGAGATTGCTGCTTCTCCAGAGATTCTAAGGTTAGTTCTGGTGCTTACATTAGGCAGTTCCCAACTCCTTGCAATGCTAGAACAAGGTATCTGCCATTTTCTTCTTTCTTCTCTGGCCATCTGCAGTCACATTCACAGAATCCCACACTGACACAAACACGTACACACATATTCACACACAACAAAAAATAAAATGATCTACTAGGAATTTGTGATCAACTGGTACAATTTCTTCAACATATTTTAAACAAGTATCAGGAAAGAATCATATTCATTTCAATAAATTCATAAATGGAAAAATATTTTCTTATTTTGGGATTCCTTATCATTTCTCTTTACAATTTCTTTTAAAAACTATGGTGGCATATAGCCTGTCCAAACAGATCTCCTACTCATCTTCAAATCTTGAAAACCCATCAATATCCCTGAAAATGCCTTGCTCTGCATTACTTCCTTCTACATAAAAGTTACTGGCCTCAGCCCCATGCCTCAAGAAGAGTGTTTGAAAAAATTGACAGTCTTCAATAAAGGTATCTCTTTGTTGGTTCTTCTGTCCTTTCATTTTGTCTTATTGCTAAAATTATTATTAACTAAGGATCAAAATGTTTATAGGTTGGTATATTCAAAATCCAAACTAAAATATTACAAACTAACTATGGAGATATTATGTTTACTAATTTGCCCAATATTTCTGAATTTTGATTTTTTACAGACTCCAAAAACTTTGAATTTAAGAACACATTTTCCACCTCTAAGTTAAAATAACCAGAAACATGCCAGTCTCTTTTAGGTCATCTGCTCAAAATTTTAACATTATAAATGAAGAATACACACACACACACACACACACACACACACACACATGAGACAAACACATACATGTTGGTATTTAAGCAGAAACTTTACTACTTTAATAATGTGGCAGAGGGGATGATTGTGGTGTGTTGTAAACAGGCTGCTTGTTGGTTCCTGGCTGCTCAGCCCCCAAATAATCACACAGAAACTATATTATTTAAATCACTGCTTGGCTCATTAGCTCTAGCTTTTGATTGGCTGAGTCTTACATCTTAATTTAACCCATTTCTAGTGATCTTTGTATGGCCATGTGGCTGTAGCTTATGGGGTAAAGTTCCAGCATCTGTCTCTGGCTGGGCTACATGGCTTCTCTCTCACTTTGCCTCCTTTTCCCCAGCATTCAATTTTGTTTTTCCTGCTTAACTCTATTCCCTGCATAGTCCCAAGACAGGTTCTTTATTCACCAATGGTATTCACAGCATACAGATGAGAATACCACATCACCTCCCATTTTCTGTTTAAATAAAAAGGAAGGTTTTAACTTTAACAAGGTAAAATTACACATGAAGCAAGAATTACAGTTATGTTTTTATCTACTTTATCTTTTATCATACCTAAGGAAAACTGTATTATTACTACCTATTCTTCAACTCCATCAAAGACTCCAGAAGGATAATATATAATATTATCTAAATAAACAATAAATTCATTGTAAGCAACATCCAATACTCTAGAAATGACAGAGACATCTGGATGCCTGAACCCAAAGTTCTTCTGTACTTTTGGGGCATCCATCTTCAGCCTACAGGCCCATAGTATCCAACAGATTTTCCATGAAGCAGGAAATTACAAAGACAATTCTGACTATATTGACAGTTTGTCAGACATTTTCTTCTGTGTCATGCAGAATGTCTGGCAGACTCTTTCATGTAGCAGAAACCCCAAAGGATCATCTAATCTTTAGGCAAGTACATAATCATTTCTCTGTGGGTCCTGAATGTTCGGTTCATCAAGCAGTCCACACAAGAGCAGTTTTTTTCCCATCAGCTAAACAGCTCCATAAGGACCCTCTTCACTGTCCACCTTCTTTTTGAAGCAAATTGGTAATCCAGGAGCAGATGTGTCTCATGCTCATGAAAACTCCTAAGTCCTGAGGGAGCTCCTTCCGCTCCTTCAGCCAATAGCCTTTGAGATACCAGCCCACTGAGGCATGGTCTCTTTCTCTTTTTTTTTCCATACATTGTTTTGTTTTATTTTTTCCATTCAAGAACATAATTAAAGAAATAATTTTTTTTTCCTTTCTTCCCCTTCTCCCGGTCCCCTCCCACTACCCTCCTACCCCTCCTCCCTCCCTCTTCTTCCTTGAAAGAGGGCATGGTGCCCTGCCCTGTTGGAAGTCCAAGGCCCACCCCCATCCCTCCTGGCCTAGGAAGGAGTGCATTCAAAAAGACTCGGTTCTCAAAAAGATAATACATGCAGAAGAGATAGGTCCTGGTGTCATTGTTGATGGGTTCTCCATCTGCCAACTTTCGCCGCCACATTCAG